>JZLH01S0160320.1:55299-66200 GCA_001188425.1 Eucidaris tribuloides
ATAGAGTAAGAGTATGAGGTTTCGTTTTGCTGCCGGAGGAATGCAAACGAGATTCCCTGCCTTTAAAACGCCACGAGCGTACCACCAATTATACTGCACAGCTCGCTTTGATACCGTGGAACTGAAGGGCAAGGACGAGTTTGTCCAGTGCAATGAACCGGGTTGTTTTGAGGCCTGTGTGCGTGATGCACGTACTAAGTACTGAACAAAGAAAAGCACTTTGTGATCACCAAACGTCCTTTCAAAGGCAAATAGAAATACTTTTATCAACTTTTTTTCCGTTATTCTTTTCATTACATACGGTATGACATAGCTATGTACGTCGTTTCCTTCTATAAAAGTTACAAATAAGAAATTATCACGATACATCTATCTATTTTGTTAACATCACTTCTCTATTCCAGAAATGCAGGTCCATTATTTGTTAGGTAATTGCAGTTGTTGCAAAATTTTCACAACTGATAAAAGTGCATGTAACATTTCAATATGACAGATACTTTGAAGTGCAACCAAACTGAATATATATACAGACATAATTGTCCATATATGCATATAAACATTTACATATTAATACCAGTATTTCCTTTCAAATATAATGAAATGAGTCACACAAGAAGGAGAAACCATAAATTTCTATCACAATTCAGTCTATCATCAGACACATCAGACAAAATTGTCACCCCAGGTATATTTCAAATGTATGTCCATGCACCACATCTAAACTTGATCGTATCGTATTAATTGTATGGTTTAATTCAGTTTCTGTAGAGATTTTTGTGTATGAATAAAACATTGTCATTAATTGATTGATTGATTGATTGATTGATTGATTGATTGATTGATTGATAGATAGATAGATAGATTGATTAATTGATTGATTGATTGATTGATTGATTGATTGATTAATTGATTAATGGATTGATTGATTGATTGATTGATTGATTGATTGATTGATTGATTGATTGATTGATTGATTGATTTACGTATTAATAAAGAGCTCGTTTCCAAAAGGTACTACACCCACCCAAATTAAAAGATGATAATAATAAATTAATCTTTGGACTGAGATTTTTTTAAAGAGTGGTTTTAGTTTTGTATCATGTAGTAGTACAATCAGCGAAAATATCATTCCTAACCGACATGGCGAACTATGATAATTAAAATATCACGTTTTTCTCAGAACTTGGAATTATGGATGTAGTACCTTTTGGAACCTAGATCTTCATTTAAGTGAGTACGTATTATAATATTTTAAATGAATGTTTTGTAAGGAACATCTCGAGCTTTGTATGGCTATCAAAGTTAGAAAAAGCCAATAACAAAGAATAGTATAACATAATATCAAACTGTTCAGGTTTCAACAATTGTTACAAATTCCCGTAATGACATAATTACGTACTGCCAGTTGCTGCACCCGAAATGTGACATTTTGATGTTAGACTTTGATAAGCATTAAGCTCATTGTTATTCTTGACAGCTCTGACCCCAGTTTCTGCGTAGTCGCTGTTCCGTAGGGAAAACACACACAGAAATAGAGGGAAAACACCTTTAGGTATTAGGTGGCTCTATTCCATCAGTGAAAGATTAAGTCTTTTAGCACGTTATATTTCCCGGGATTATTAACCGTTCCACAAAGAATGGATTCCTCAAATTGGTCGGTTTCTTGATATTGGTTCTAATCATTTATAGGCCCCTTGACTACTTCAATTTGAATCCTATGTTGTGAAGAGATATTGATTGGTCGACGCTGATTTCCCTCGGGTACAGCGTCGGTTTTCGTCTCCCCACACATACAAAGGCTCGCAACTTTTATATAAATACCAGGCTTGATTCACGAAGATCAATAGTCCTCGTTTAATTCGCCTCCTTTGGGAATTCTGCTGTGGACAATGAGTGCGTATGACTGTATGAGCCTGCGCAGATATAGCATCATACACAGTAAATTTACTCTTTTTGATTATTAACTCTTACAGTACCAGGTGTTCAAATGCACACCACACAATACACACAATGTTCTTACAGCTGTAATTTCTCTGGCAAGTTATAAATGATTTAAAAATTGACCTAAACCTTACAAGTTGTTCTGGTTTGTTTTCCAGCGCACACGGGTAGAACAGGGTCTGATAGTGATATCCTTTTGAAGTCAAAGCATTAAATAAATACGTCGGAAAACCACAAATTGAAAGGAATCAATCAGTTCAAAATGATAGTAATGATAATAGTGGTGTCCATTTAATAAGCGCAAAAAGTCCTTCATAGAGACGCTCATGGTGCATCAGGAAAGAGAAAATCACGGAAATGACACATTAAACAAAACAATTACATACTAGATACAAGCAAGAACCATTATTTTTATAATGTGATTTTAAAGTGATGTTTTCAAAGTGTCCACGAAAGATAACTTGCGTTTAGAAAAGGAGTGCTCATTCCAAAGTTTGGGTCCACTGTGAGAATAATTACGATCTCCTGGGCGTGACTCACTCGTGGCTTTTTGTATCATGTTTGCATGCTTCTGTCATTAATGACAATGCATAACATCTGCATTACCTTCATCTGTTATGAGACTTCAGTCGTTTCTGTCTAAGTTTATCCAGATTTTTAATCTAAACAGTTCCCTGTGTGGATGCTTGCCCTCCACTGACTCCACTGCTGCGCCTGTATTGCCCAATCTCTTGTTTCAAGACCAAAATGGGTTAAATCCCATTTCATAACATCTTTGAACCTTAGCTTCGGTCGGTCTTCCTATTTGTCTGGATCCTTCTTCCAGAACACCATCCAGCAGGATGCGTGAAATGTGATGTTTTGGCATCCTGGTGACGTCGACCAGCCGATTTCAACCTAGTGAACTTCAAACGTAATGAGAGCGGCCCCGATTTTGTGACTTCAAATAACCCTTCATTGGTCATCTAGTCTTGCCAGGATTTTCCAATAATGGATCTATAAGGCTGCGAGTGTGGAAAGCACTTAACCTTGACTCTTGGGCACGGTATGTTGGCCAACATTCAGACCCATGAAGTAGTATGCTCAGCACGCATGCCTCATACACTGTAATCTTCGTATGTATTGAGAGATGTTTGTTTTCCACACCCTTTTAGTTAGACGTCCAAAAGCAATGGCAGCTTTGCCAAGTCTCGTTGAAAGTTCAGTGTCCAATGCAGTGTTGTCATGGTTGAGCATAGGTAGGTAAAGCCAAAGGCATCAACATCATCTAGAGCACACTCATTTAGATTGAAAGTATATTTGTCATGAGCCTGTGACATCGTGATAGTTTTCTTCAGGCTGATTGTTATTTGTATACTACAAGAACATCGCTTGAACACATAGACTCTTGTGTTAACGTATTATACATACATTAGTTTGGTCGGTTATAAAACAGGAATTTTGGACAAACCTATACTGGAAAATCAAATCAAATCAAGTTATCAATCCTTACCTTAGTTTTCTCCACTGCTGCCTGGCCCTTGTGGCCTGGATCTTTGCCTGCTCCCATGTAATGCTTTTGTCTTTTAAGTCATTTCATCTTGTTTTTCTCCATGATGTAAGTCTTCCTCTTTTCCTCTTTCCATCTGTTGGTTTCCACTCAAGTGCTATTAAGGGGAATCTGTTGTTATCCATCCGGAGTGTGTGTCCCTGCGTACACAACCTGTCCATTTTATCTGTATTTCTTCTTAACCTCTATGTATGATCTTTTATACAAGTATCCATTTAGTTCCTCTTTACTCTGGTTGGAAAGTATTATTTCATTTTGATGTTTCCTTTTGTCGATGACTGTCCAGGTTTCATCCCTTTTTTGGCTGTGTTCTTCAGCAGTACCCCTTTTCTTCCCTATCGTAGCTGTAGCAGCATCAGTTACGGCTGTTTTCGAACAATCTCGTGATTCATTTACGTCATCAATATTCTCCACCTCCAGCAATGAAACCTTATTTTGTCGCCCCAACTGAAATCCCTGTACTTGCATCTCTTAGTTTTCCTACATCAACAGTTCTGGTAGCGACCCGTTTCTTTGCCTGTCTCTTACATGTTATCTTCAGTTCGCAGTTTGTGGATGTCACCGTTTGCATCTGCACCCCTGTATACCGTCTGATAATGATGTTTTCCAAAGTTGATTGATACAATTCAAGTCTTTTTCTTGTGTTGTTTTTCCATCTGATGTACACCATGTCTTGTTATGTCTGTATGTCTTTGTGTTTCAAGTATGAGTTTCCAACACACAAATTGTTTTCTGCACATATCTCTAGTCTCTGCCCATTGTCAGTCAAATTATGGTAAAAAAATAATATATGACTACAATTCTTCGAAGTGTATGTATACATGAGATGAATATTAACAAAAATCTATGCATCAATGACCTTGAAATCAATTTGAATAAATTATAACCAAATGAAAACGAAAATAATGTCACGTCAGTTGACAAATCGAATTCATTTTGTTTAAGTAGTCACAAGATTTTGATCTATTACTTAGTTGAAATCAGAAGTGTTCCTTTTTTGTCTTGTGGGGTAACGTCGCTTTAATCTTTATGTTTATTTAATGTTATTAACAAAGCATAAAAAATAAAACGTAAAACATTTCTACATAAAACTGGCAAGGTATGTTGTACTCAGATGTTGGCTGTTAACTTTTCTTTATACTTTTTTTGAATTTTATTCTGCTTTCACTTCGTATTTCAAATGGCTGAATTATTGATTGCCAGTTACGCCAACATCCTGTATGACATGCATGAATATACGGTTCACATGATGACCAAAATGTCGTGCTTAAGTGTTGACTAGTACTGTATGAAGTATGGTCTTCTCGTGCTTCAGCTACTGGGCACAGGGACACAGATAGACCCGTCTACTACCTTTAAGCAACAGTCTTACGCTATTAATCCAGTAATGGAAGAAATCACCTTGCTGCGCAGTCGCTTGGGAGTACTGGAAGAGAACCCCAACCACTTTCGAAAGTGGACATCAATAATTTATCCCCCTGCAGGGAAGAAGTTAAGACGTTTTCCCAAACCATGCAGGAAATAGAAGGAAACTTAAATATATTTACATTTAATGGCTTATGATAAGCATGTGTTTCCTAAGTTGTAAGAGGAATGCAATTGGTGTTTCTCTGAAAACACAATATACACTTTCTTTGGTGATTGAGAAGTATTTGTTTTCGCGTGCATGTGTTTATTGAAAAAACACTCTAAAATTAAAATTGAAATCCCTACGTGTTAGCCAAAAACGCGATTGTTGTGTAGTTATGTGGCATAACTCTCCAAAAGCAACAATTTCTGTAAGAATGCAAATGTTAAGGATGCAAGTCTTTGTTTTCAACATTCAGTTGATTCGGCGTTTCAAGAAAACGTGGTTGTTGATTCATTGTAAATTAGAACAAAGAGCTTAACAATGATTGTCTTCTGTGTGAACTGGTCGCAGGTCAGTACTCAGTACGGTTACCCATGTTCGAGCCTTGTGTTGGTCATTCTTCACAACACATTCGCAACTGGATAGCGTGGTCACAACCAAGCGTAAGCTACCTTGTTATTTTGTTGTGTATAATCTATTTTTACATTTCCTAAAGCCCAAGATATAGGTCGATCACACTACTGTTATATCAATATTTTATAACACACATGGTATTTCACGGCAGTCCTGAGAAACAGCAGTCAAAAATTTACTGAAAATCGTTATAATGACAAATTGTGATTTTTAAATATCACAGATGTCACATATACATTTCCTTTGGTCAAAAAGTCTGGTCCCAGGCTCCGACGACCTCTTATTGTTTTGTTGTTGTTGTTGTTGTTTGTTTGTTTGTTTGTTGTTTGTTTTTGGTGTATTTTTTTTACAATTTCTCAAGAATGAAGCGTTTCAGATCAATTGAATGTTTTGTAAATTTCAATAATTTAAAGCACTAAATCATCATTTTGAATACAATTTTTTCAGAGCTTCATTTTAGACGCTTATCAAAGACACGTCGAGCGTGGAGGATTATGTAGCTCACATTTTTTTAACTGTGATAAATGTTAGCCAGTGGCTTTAAAAGAATATCTGTCTGATCGACCAAAAATATTTTTAAGCTTTAATTCTATCCGGAGGTGCAATCTAAAAATACGAAGTTTGATATCTCAGCCATATTACAGAGCTTTATTGAACAAATAAACTCCCTATAAATACAAAACTTAAGAAACACTGTGACGCCATAATTAGTGGAGGCAGATAACTGCATTTTGGGTCGAATCGTTCAAATTGTGATAAAAGCCACCAAATTTTGCATGGATATTCGTCGAGTGGTGTCATATATCCAGAAAATAACGCGGGCCACGTGAAATTCCAAAAATGGTGGGTTATGGGGCCATATTCAAAATGGCCGCCCATGTGCAACCTATATTGAGCCATTTTGAAAATAACTTTTGAATGAAACTTCCAATAAAGCATGAACTTGGTATCTTTTAAAGACATTTAAATTTTCTACAAGATAATGCCACACTTAATTGATTGGTGGTAAATTTGACAAGCGCTTTTGGGCAAAAAATGTGACTTTTAACAACTTTTTTCAAAAATTGAAATTTTAATGATATATCATTTTCCCTGTTTCAAATATTATTTGTCAGGAAGACATCAAAACTTTGCATAAAACTGCCCCAATATATATTCAATTGATTGTATACAAAATGACACAATCACTGCATTTTTACAAAACGTGTTTATATTGCTTAAAGTTAACACCCATAGTATCACCTAAAACAGCATGTTGTACGCTACAATCACGCTTGGGAGTTTCCCGTAACGAAGACTGGTTCTTTCCATTCGTTTGCGGTATCGATTGTTTTGTACCGCTGTTGATGCAAGACACAGATTTTATGGAATGTGAATTAATGAATGTAAAAACATTAATTTGTATTGCCTTCAACGTAAAACGTCCGTTGAGGTGTCATCATATGCTGCAAAGGTTTAACTTACTGATTACATTTACTGTCCGGCAAATCTGGGTTTGCTTATTTACGTGATATGGCTTGATTAACGAGCCACATGTGGCCGTGCGTGCTAATTCACGCGTTGATATCAATGGAGCAAGGGTGGATTAGCGGCGAGGGTGTCCTGTGTTGTGAATGGGGACGCCCTGCAACATTTGCCGCGTTCTGGGGTATATAGCATCTTTGCTCTATACTACCCCATAGTTCTAACGGGTTGCTTATATGTATTGAGCAATTTGAAGATTTCGTTTGAATGGAACCTACTCCTTACTATGTGTGTGCTATCAAATTAAACTAGAATCAAATTTTTGACAAAATGATACAACATTAATCAAATTACAATTTAGTGTAAGCTTTGATGTTGGTTTTGGACCCAGAAATTTGCCACTTGTCCATTTTCTCCTTTACTGTGAATTTTTCTGTCAAAAAATGGGTATTTCACCAGATTTACAGAAATATTGTGAACTATGACATCAAACTTTCCAAACGACTCAGTGCAGATGTATATACTAATGATTTCGTGAACATGCTGCAATTATTAAACTCTTATTTTAAAAAAGGTACCATGTTCTCACTAAAAAGCGTAGGCCATACTGGTATAATACATATATGATCTATAGGCCTGGGATAAACCAAAACAGACGTTTACGTAGTCACAGGCAAGTATCATTAGCATCTAGTGCCTAGACAGCAACCACCCAGGTAAAATAGTAAATAACGAATAAATAATCAATCAATCAATCAATCAATCAATCAATCAATACATCAAATCAATCACAATCAATCAATCAATCCATCCATCCATCCATCCATCAATCGATCAATAATTAAGTTAATAAATACATAAAAAAATGAATAAATGCATGAATGAATGAATTAATTAGTTAATAGATACAGAAATACAGATACTGGAATAAACTAATACCACATCAAAATTTGAGCTTTTATGTCCCCGATACTCGAAAGTTGGCCATATATAGTAGTTTGTATGGGTGCAGGTGTTTTTGTGTTATAGGTGACACTTATTGTTTTGAGAAGTCCAACACATCCATTGGATGATTTCTTGCACTATATGTCTCTTAACTATAGCTCCAAGAAGTTGGGAGTGGCGCAGCATCAGCCACAACCCCGGTAAACCGTGTTGCTCATGAGCTCGAGGGAAGCGTGACAGAGTAGTGTATTGCTCCACATGATATGTGCATAAAATGTAAAAGTTTGTTTGGCATTTTTATGTATCAAAATATAACAAAAATAGTCATTTTCAATATTTATTTTCTATAGGAATTGCATTTCCAATGCAAATCATAATTGAGTAAAAAAACAATCTGTGAGTGATGGCAAGAGCAAACCATAATGAAAAACTTTGAAACTTTAAGAAGACAAAAGCGTTTTGTGGTGTATTTTTTCAAAGTATTTGAAATAATTACACTGTAATGTGAGGACTAATGAAATTATGTGAGTGATAATTATAGTATGTAACCATATTTTCGATTTGAAATAAAGTATAGGACGCCAGTGACGAAACTGAATTTAAATTTACAAGAATGTAAAATGTTGACACCCAAAAGGTATGTCACATGGTAATGGATTTGGAGGAGAAATCTCTACACAAAATTGTTTGAATTTGTAAGTGTATATGCTATACTGTTTCAAAGTGAATTACAGAGCAGCGGCATCTCTGGGACCGAGCAAGTTTTGAAGGCCAAAAACAAATCACAAAGTACTCTTAATTAGTAATAAACTCAATCCCTCGTGCATTCTGGCCCAGTGTAAATCATTAATATATTTGTAATGGCCTTTTTAATAATTATAAATCGAACTACAACCCTAAATTATTCACACAACCAGGTGAGTAAACTCTATAATATTTAGTGCTGATTTGAGAACTGGGACGAGGTGGAGTAAGTGGAGGTGAACAACAAGCATTATAGTTCATATGAAAATATGCTACCAAAATGTATATTTCGCATCATTCAGTGATAATCAAATATAAAGCAATCCAATTAACGCTGAAATACATCTCTCAAAGATTTAAAACACATATTCAGATTTAATGGGATGTTGTGTTTGTGCGTCTACAAAGAATTTCCCTATTAAATTCTCTGACTGTAAATAAACAAAGAACTATTGACAGAAAGCTGTTGACTTAAACAGAATGTGTTTCTAAAGAAATTACACATTTCTTTGCGATACACTAAACGAAATGGTCGTTTATCTTTTGTGACAACTTCTCAGTGTTTGTACAGTTGCGATACAAAACCAGAAGTCATTTCTTTCATTAGTTTTTTTTTTATGACTCCCTAGAATATAGTGGTAAACAAAGGATCTAAAGATGTTTTTACTTTTTTTCATTGCCACACTTGCGTTCTTGTTAACTTTACATTTCTGATAAATGCTCCAAAACTCAATCCATCCATATATTTTGGTCAGTTTCTATTTTTTTATACTTATAGCTATATCATCAATTCAATTTCATACTATTACAGATAATTAATCTGCTATACCCAAATTCATTTAACTTTTGTCAATCTATCTTGTTCTCATCTTTTCATGTATATAATGTATTCTGTATCTAATGTTAAATATATTTTGTATTTGTATTGTATATGTATTTTTAAAGTGCGAACGAACAAAATTTCCATATTATTGTTGACAATAAAGATGAACTATAACTATAACTATAACTATAACTTATAGTTATACTGTACTTCGCATAAGCAAACCCATGCAGTATTATGCAAATACTACTTATTTCCATTATTGTACAATTGTTAATATTATGCTAGAGGTGGTATTTCTGTTAATTATCCCAGTTTTGTTTGCTGATATCTGTCTTCTTAATCGAAATCCGCACATGGCTTAGATATTGTTAAATAACATATTCTTAGAACTGAATCGGAGACATCATGTTTTCGGTTATCCGTTCGTCTGTCCGTTGCCGGTTGTAGTTTCCGTGGTAACATCAAAAACCAGCGATTAGATTCTAATTAAATTGGGTGAGTTGTGACCTATAAGTAACGGCAAAGATGAACTGATTACATTTTTAAGTTGGAAAGTCAGAAGGCCATAAAGGTCACAGAGCCGAATACATGTCTAATTTGGTTCATTGCTGCGTGTAACTCAAGAATGGTTCAAACTTGGGTCAAGCAGGTGAAATAATGAGGCACCTTCTGAAGTTATTAGGTTTCGAAGCCAGTTAAAAGTTCGAAGGTCAAAAGTCACAAGGCCTGATTTTGACTTGTTACCACAATTAAGAACGGCAAATGGGATTTCAATGTAACTTTGGTCAAATGTGTACTATGAGTCACTGAAAAAAATATTGAGTTTGAGGAGTTGAAGCGTCACAGGGCGAAGGTTACGGGGGCCTCAAAAGGGCTGATCAGCGCTCGTTAGCATAATAATTGAATAATCAAGCTTATCAGATTTTGTCGTAACTTGTAGTAGTAGTAGTTATAGTAGCAGCAGCAGCCAGCAGCAGCAGCAGCAGCAGAGTAGTTAGTAGTAAGTAAGTAGTAGTATTAAGTAGTAGTAGTAGTAGTAGTAATAGTAGTAGTAGTAGTTGTAGTAGTAGTAGCACTACTACTACTACAGTAGCAGTAGTAGTAGTATGTGGTTAGTAGTAGTTAAGTAGTAGTAGTAGTGAGTAGTAGTAGTAGGAGTAGTGTGTATAATAGTAAGTAGTAGTAGTAGTAGTAGTAGTAGTAGGAGTAGTGGTGTAGTATAGTAGTAGTAGTATAGTAGTACGTAGTAGTAGTAATAGTGTTAGTAGTAGTAGTAGTTGTAGTAGTAGTAGTAGTAGTAGTAGTAGAAGTATAGTAGTAGTAGTAGTAGTAGGAACCAATTAACTTTCTTAAATTTTGGAGTTGAAAGTCAAAGGTCAAGTGTCACAAAGGACCTTTTACGTCTGATTAGTCTCATTGTCATTGGGTTGGGATAGCTTCTTATTCTC
>JZLH01S0160320.1:66225-83838 GCA_001188425.1 Eucidaris tribuloides
TTACTTTTTTTTGTATTTTATTCTGCTTTCACTTCGTATTTCAAATGGCTGAATTATTGATCGCCAGTTACGCCAACATCCTGTATGACATGCATGAATATACGGTTCACATGATGACCAAAATGTCGTGCTTAAGTGTTGACTAGTACTGTATGAAGTATGGTCTTCTCGTGCTTCAGCTACTGGGCACAGGGACACAGATAGACCCGTCTACTACCTTTAAGCAACCGTCTTATGCTATTAATCCAGTAATGGAAGAAATCACCTTGCTGCGCAGTCGCTTGGGAGTACTGGAAGAGAACCCCAACCACTTTCGAAAGTGGACATCAATAATTTATCCCCCTGCAGGGAAGAAGTTAAGACGTTTTCCCAAACCATGCAGGAAATAGAAGGAAACTTAAATATATTTACATTAATGGCTTATGATAAGCATGTGTTTCCTAAGTTGCAAGAGGAATACAATTTTGTTTCTCTGAAACACAATATACACTTTCTTTGGTGATTGAGAAGTATTTTGTTTTCGTGTGCATGTGTTTATTGAAAACAACACTCTAAAATTAAAATTGAAATCCCTAGCGTGTTAGCCAGAAACGCGATTGTTGTGTAGTTAAGTGCATAACTCTCCAAAAAAAGCACAATTTCTGTAAGAATGCAAATGTTAAGGATGCAAGTCTTTGTTTTCACATTCAGTTGATTTGGTGTTTCAAGAAAACGGGTTGTTGATTCATTGTAAATTAGAATAAAGATCTTAACATTGATTGTCTTCGTGTGAACTGGTCGCAGTCAGTACTCAGTACGGTTACGCATGTTCAAGCTTGTGTTGGTCTATTCTTTACAACACCCTCGCAACGGATACGTGGTCCAACCAAGCGTAAGCTACCCTGTTATTTTGTGTGTATAATCTATTTTTACATTTTCCTGAAGCCCAAGTATAGGTCGATCACACTACTGTTATATCAATGTTTGATAACCCATGGTATTTCACGGCAGTCCTGAGAAAACAGCATCAAATTTACTGAAAATCATTTATAATGACAAATTGTGATTTTTAGATATCAGAGATGTCAGCATATACATTTCCTTTGTCAAAAAGTCTGGGCCCTAGGCTCCGACGACCTCTTATTGTTGTTGTTGTTGTTTTTTGATGTATTTTTTTTTTATAATTTCTCAAGAATGAGAATGGTACATTTTCAATGATTTAAAGCACTAAATCATCATTTTGGAATACAATTTTTCCAAGCTTCATTTTTAGACCTTATCAAAGACACGTCGAGCGTGGAGGATTATGTAGCTCACTTTTTTTTTAACTGTGGTAAATGTTAGCCAGTGGCTTTAATGAATATCTGTCTGATCGACCAAAACTATATTTAAGCTTCAATTCTATCCGTGGAGGTGCAATCTAAAAATATCCAATAATAGTTTGATATCTCAGCCGTATTACAGAGCTTTATTGAACAAATAAACTCCCTAGAATACAACACTTAAGAACACTGTGACGCCACTATAGGCACATATGTATATGGGCAATTCCGTGATTAGTTACGTTACACTTCATGACAAACTTAACTCAACATTTGGCTCTCACATGAATAAGCTTTCATATAATTTTTCTGTTTTGGTACTGTCAGTTCTCTAGACTGTCACCTACTTCACAACATCAAGCAAAATCATGAGACATGTTTCAGTGGGTAATAACAAGAACTTTAATTATGGTTAGTTACGTTACGAAAAGAAGACATGGAAAAAAATTGCATGTCTTTGTCCTCAAAGTTTCCTCAACCTGTTTTCAACTGAAACAAACTGTGGTATTCATGCTATATCTGACATCTTGGTAAGTCATTTGATATATAACTTATTGATAAAAATCTTTTCATTTTTAACTACAACATCAAAAACATGGTTAGTTACGTTACGGTTAGTTACGTTACATTTTGTCCATCCACACAATTTGCATTTATTCATGTCTTTTCCAGATTTAGTATGCATATGTGTTGCTTTATTAATTTCAAAACAATGAAAAGAGGCTTTTTCATAAAACTGAGATTTAGTCACACTAGTCCCACATGTGGTATTTTATGTATGGTTCCGATTCTCCTAGAGGGTGTTGTTGAAGATGTAAAATTTAGAGTAGAAATGATGTCCCCCATTGTTTCTTCATGATTCATACCCATTCAAACCATTGAAATGTAATATGATTCGAGATAGACCAATTTATATAATTTGTGATTTGTCCAATAATTCACGGAATTGCCCATATGGATAACACAAGCATAAAGAATTTGCAATAGTGGACTATCTTCACACAGTCTATGGGGAAGAGGGTATACTAAAACGGTCACCCATAGCCTTTCAATATTTAAGCTACGTGACCATGGTGAAGTACAAGGTTTTTCATGGTACTAGATTCAGACCTTATCAGATTCTCTAGTAGCATGAATAATCTTGTAGCTCAGAGTTTTTTAATTGCCTTGTTCAACGATACTTTTAATGTTAATATGAAAAAGTTAACATTGATAATCAACTCTGTACCCTTAGAAGCTCCTATCTTTCAAATTAAATTCACACCCTCAAATTGACTGAGACGGTCGAGCATCTATCTCTCTTTTCGAGCTAATTAGCGTATCGCATGTTCAAGCCTCGTGTCAGTAATTGATACTCGATTACAATTAGGAGCAATCTCCTAAAAATATAGCCTGGTACACCGGATGCTTTATATCGCATAATGTACGCCAAAGGGGCACATACTACTTTTGTTTTCTTGCGTCAAACCTGGCTGGTGTAATTTCATATTCTTGTTGCCATACCGAACCGATCTTATCAGTCGCTGGACATTTCGTGGCTTCCCGTGATTTAAACTCGCGATCAAACAAATGGCGATTCGAGATCAGTCAAACCTTGATGCCGGAACATTCATTTCTTTTTCTCCCCTCCCCCCCCCCCCGACTTTCACTGTAATGTTGTGGTACACTTTTACCACACGCGATTGCAAGCACAAACACACACACACAAACATAAACTTACATACATTGATATGCAGAGTACATCTTTGTTCACTCCAGTTGTTCTGTGTACCCCACAAATCACTTTGATTGTACACCATAGCTTTTACGGAATAAAACCATCTATACTGTTCTGTATCGTTCTCTTCACACCGCAGAATAAGGCTACGTGAGCGCGGGCGCGCACGCACGCACGCACACACTCACACACACACACACACACACACACACACACACACACACACACACACACACTAGACACACATGCACACATACATACTATGGGGGTCATTTACCCATTTCGGTGTATTCTATAACCCCACAGCTATGCATAAAACAATCTTACAGAGTCACATCTTACAACAACAAGATTTAGCACCACATTGAAGTTGGTAGACGTGTATAAACAACAGCATAAACATTGCACCAAATGTCACTGTAGGGTTATTTTTTTTTTCGTTTTAGTTTAATGAATCCAGCGCGTTATTTCACAATGCAATTAAATGTGTAATTATCTACTGTCATATTTTCGGGGAAAGATGGGTGGCACTGAAATGTAGCTTTGGAAAATAACCGAAATGTTCTAAATTGTATGGTTTCTACGATTTCCTCATTTCTAATTTCATTTTCACTTTCAATGTATTGTTTCTGCAACTTTTTCACAATATATACATAGCAACATCAATCACAATCAAGATATACAAACATAATAATAATATTCAATTTCCCAAAAGTATTCACCGGTGATATGATATACACATTCATTTCTAAAGTTACTATATACAATGAACAGTAATTGGTTTATTGACATTGTAAGTTTTGTAAATAATGTGATAATTTTCCTAAAGGGAATGGTTGCAAAGATTGTCAAAAAAAGTTAATACTTATTGCTGTGACAGACCATTATACAGGGTGGCCCAGAACGAATGCTACACATACGATCGTAAATTTCTTCAACATCATGAACAAAATGCCATCAATTGTTATTTCATTTGTTAGAACATTCTTTTTCCGACAAAATGATACCATGATGATTGATTTTTGAGTAAGGCGTTTGGATTCTAGCTTTGTCTGAGGCAATGTAATTTCCGAAATTTGTTTCTTTCTCAACTCCAGCGAACCTGGGAACACAATTTTTTTCACGTAACAGCGTGCCATAGAATAAGCAGGAAGACAGACAACAGCGAGACATTTAGGAATGTCTCGCTTTGATACGGAAGACAATGGTAAGGTATAGCCTACATTGTCCCTGCACCTGGATAGTGCAGCCCATTATATGGCAGGTCGTTATGCGAGAATATTTCGGTGTTCTGATGATCGCTGGAATTTAAAAAAAAATAGCAAATTTAGGAAATTACATTGCCTCAGAAAAATAGCCCTAGAATCCAAACGCCTTAATCAAAATCAATGGTCATGGTATCATTTTGTTGGAAAAAGAATGTTCTAGCCTATGAAATAATCACCAATAACATTTTGTGGACGATATTGAAGAAATTATCGATCGCATGTGTAGCATTCTTTTTGGGCCACGCTGTATAAGTTTACTAATGTTGTTGCAGAATGGGAACGAGGACGTGGTGCAGAGCTCATGTTTCCATGGAAGTGTGAGAATAATTTCCATATGGACTTGAGTTATTATGTTTCTTATTACAGATAGTTCGTTTTCATCGGTATCAGAATGCATGTCAATAGGAAAGTAAAGAGTTAATTGAGTTGTCAATACTATGCCTTTATAGAATTGCAGCACTTTGTCGCTTTTAATATGCAGTTGTAATTCAGTATTAAAATGCGAAGTTTTGAAAGTATAATATTTGTTTTAGCAATATTTAACGACAGTTTATTACATTTGTACCAGGAGAATATCTTTATCAATTCTGTGTTTAAAGTATCAGTTAGTTCATTTAAAGTGATAGGCTAACATTGTGGAGCTTCAATTAAAAAAAAAAAAACTGTCAAACTTTGATATCTGAGCTACATAGTAGTGTTCAAATGGACAAATAAACACCCTAGAATACAAAAGTTTGGAAAGTTACACTGCAAATGGCAAGTTATGCATGAATGAACAATTAAAACTCGGGGCGAGTTTTAATAGCCTAGGTGTACACACAGTATGCCTATGGGAGGAAATGGGCAAGTGAATCTGGTCAACGTACGATTTTCACTTTTTTGAAGCACTAAATAATCATTTTGAAATACAATTTTTTTCAGGACTTCGTTTTTAGACCTCATCAAAGACACTGGTAGCATGGGGAATAAAGTGGCTCAGATTTTTTTAACTGTGGTAAATGTTAGCCAATACCTTTAAGTGTGTATGGTAATATATTAGTATCGTCTGCAAACAATATAAAAGAAACAGTAGAGGAAGTTTTGATTATGTCATTTATATAGATTAAAAATGATATTGGCCCAAGTATGGAACCTTGAGGAACTCCGAATCGGATATTTGATATGGAAGATTTGTTATTATCGATAAAAAACGTATTGTTGCCGATTTGATAAATAACATTGAAACCAAGATAAAGCGATTTCACGACTGCCATAATTCCTTACTTTATGAAGTAAATATCATGATCAATGGTGTAAAATGCTTTACTCAGATCGATATAATAGCAATGACATGTTCTTTTTCTAGCGAATGCGTCAGTAATTTTGTCTAATTAATGAGCAATTGTCCGAATTTTGGTCAAGTTAGACAACTATTCTTTTGGAATAGTTCACCATTCCTTTCAAAATATGAAGTACCACCCAAATTGCCAAAGTGCACTTTCATTTACAATAACAATTATCACTCTTGTAATTCCTCACACAGAAAGAGATACATGGACAGGAAGAGAATATTAGCATTCCGATTGAAAATGTACTTGTGTGTTTGCTTGCTAGAACCAGCAGCGGATACATGGGTACATGAATTAATCGCATACGTGGTTGCGACCACATTTTTATAAAAATGACTCTTTTTTTTACTTTATTCCTAATGAACTAGGTTTTAAAGAGAATACACAGTACTGGTCCATGATGGAAAATCTTTCATCAAAATTTCACATTTCATTGGTTTCCAGGTGAGAGTATATCACATATGCATTACAATGTGGGACTAATTCACTCCATATGCAATAAAAAGATGACGGATTAACATTTTCAACAGGTTTTCCATATGCAGTGCCCATTCCATTGCTAAAGTGTAAATGTCAACAAATAACATAGTCCCACATATTGATTTCCGTGTTAGTACTTTGTCAGCAGTGGGGATTTGTGTAGCAAATTTGTCAAAAACGAAGTGTTCTAATGTTTTTAACTACTCTCTCCTGTACTGTAGTGACATTTTCAGAATACCATCTGTTCACAGAAGGTTTGAAAGTAGCTGATATTAAAATGATGTTGTTCTGCAAGTACTTAACCAGTACTGTGTAATCTCTTTAATTAACCTCATTTCTGTATTTCTTTTTTATCATTACCGTTTAACGTAAACTCTCGTAAGTTGGCTATCCGGAATTAATACCCTCTTAATGTGGTGCCCGCCTTGATCTCCCTTAGAAATAATGATCGGCCGTAAGTGAGACAAAAATTAAGATATAGTTACTTTTATTCGTTAATGTTATTCAACATGAAATAACACTAAACACCTTAGAGTTATATATAAACGAGAAATATAATGCAGTCAAACTAACGAAAAGTCACCTTGGTAAAATTGATAAGGAAATTGGTACAGAGTGGTGATCCGTTACATTTCTGACGTGAGTGTTTACCTTAACAGGTGTCTAACTTGACCAAAATTCGGACTAATTGTAAAGCTCTTTTCTAAGTTTCTGTTTGTGCTTTGTTTCTATTAGTTATAATGACCATTAGCACCTCCTGAGTCGTCCTTAGGTATGAATTCTACACCACCGTAATAGACACGAAATGTATGTCTATGTCAATAGGGAGATCGTAATGACGCTAAATCACTGCTTGGGTTCCTAGCCCCAGGTCGGAAACGCTCCCGCTTTTTGTCTCAATTTCAGCACAAAGCCAGATATTTCCACAAGTAAAACAAACCGTACAGCTAGTGGGTACATTCCAAGTTGTGGTTTACAATTTGTTCAATTAGAATGCCATAAATGACCAATTATAGTGATGTTTGCGTTCCCATTTCATACGACATCCCCTGCTCTTTAAGGATGATTTACATGTACTTGCTGGACGTTTTGCACGTGTCCCAAAAAGATTGCCTTCAAAATGTAATCAATCTGCCATTATAATTAAAGCAAAAATATTTGGTGTTAACGCAAGTGTTAATTTCACGTAAATCTCTCGATTATATGTGGCGTCCATGACGAGAAAATAGCGTATAAATCACCTATTTTTTTCACTATCAATTCCATATTAATTTCTATCTCCTTTTCAGAGGAATTTGAACAAATATTATTTTAATCCTACTATAATTATGTACTGTAAACATGCATTTGGACCCAGTATTTCACGCAGTGCACCTACGAATCCTAATGTTCCCCTTAAACACATTTTAACCAGCACCAATACACAAACTATACAGATAGACTTCCACAACGGACAAACCTGATTGCCAACGTGATTTCAATTTCTGATTTGTTATACTCATGTCTTCATTGAAATCAAAATAATATACATGTACTAGGTCCATGGTCCTCTTCTGAACACAAATAACAAATTTATACAGTCAAATGAGTAATTATGGAATAAAGTTAAATGCAGATGTGCACATTTCAAATGGCTATCTCCCACCACAACCACCACAAACCCACCCCAAACAACCACCTACCCCACCCCTTCCAATGGGCTAGTGCTGCTAAATGTGAATCTACACCATATGATGAAAGGCAATAATCAGAGTCATTTCCATGCAATTGCGGTATTTTTAGCCGTCTAAAAGTAAACTAGAATCAAGGTTGGAAGAGACAGGGGCTGGAGTTAGAGAAGGAATAATGATGTTTGGTAACATGGAACGGAGAAAGTCATTATATCACAGGCTGGCGGAAATTGCTCCGAGCCATACAAGGATGTAGTGTTTACTTGATAAGAAATCTGATGAACACCGGCACACTAATGGCGATGATGATGAGCGACCTTTCCATGTGTTTTACGACTATTTTTAGAGACTGCTATTTCTGTCATTGAATCACATCTCGACCTTAGTCCTTTAAACAAATACGTCATATTCGGAGATTAATCGTAGGGAGACCAATATTTTGTAATTTAACAAGACTATTTTTTTGATATCATTGCCCGAATTTGGAAGCTACTTCCGACCTGTCCGTCATTGACCATTTCATTACCAACCATTCAAGGATCAGGTTTAATAACACGGTTTCCTAGCTGTGGGACTAAGGTGCTTAACACCTGGTTATCTTGTCCGCAACCTATTCCAGTTAGAAAACGATTAAGAATTAACTAGAATGTCCAAATAACCACACGGTGACAGTGAAAGAAGCAATTCCATTTGAAAGACAATTAGAATGTATTGAGTTAAAGACAATGGTAGCATTGTATCAGCCTATATTAATCAATTTTTTGTAATCTAATAAGATAATCTTATTAATATCATTGTTATAATTTGGTAGCTAATTCTGACTTGTCCGTCTTTGACCATTTCAGTACCAACTATTCAAGGATCAGGTTTAACAACACCGTTTCCTACCTGTGGGACTAAAGCGCTAAACACCTGGTTATCTTGTCCGCAGCCTATTCCAGTTAGAAAACCATTAACGATTAACTACAATGCCCAAATAAGCACACAGTGCGAGAAGCAGTTCCACGTGGCACAAAATTAGAATGGAGTGAGTTAAAGACAATGGTAACATTGTATCAGCCTATATTTAAGAAGTCAAACTTTGATAGTTGACATACATGACACGGTGTGTGAATGGACAAATAAACACCATAGAACAGAAAACGTTAGATGATTTTAATGGCAAAATATGTAAAGTTATCGTTTGGAACTGCACTTATATAGGGTTCCATTTTTAGAACTTATTTAAGACACTAGTAGCATGGAGGATCATGTGGCTTAGATTTGTTTTGGTTATTTTAATCTTAATACATTTTCAAACCACGCCACAAGCGTTCAACAAGTGAATGGCTGCTTTACAAGTAGCCTACTACTGTTTAAAAGTATGGATATCACGCGTGAAGTGTAATTACACGTATGCGTGGATGTCAATATTGAAATCCAAATTCTATATCAAACCTCAATAAAAGCTTTCTGTACTTTTAAACATAGTCACATCTTACTGCTTAAACAGGACCGCAAATTAAAAAAAAAAGTCTGAATCAGATAAATTGCCCCAGAAACAGAGTTTCGGTGATGTTTATGATACAAACCAGTATTATTATCACCTCTAGAAATACCACTTTGCGCCATTATGGCCGACGAATCGATCGCAATTTCCCATTTGACATCCGCCATCAAAATTAGGATACATAATTGACATGGTGGCTTTCTCACTTACACTGATTATTCTAATGTATCGCGTCAACGATTTAAATTACTCCCGCTTGATATGAATGTTAGAGCTCATGAAACCCTTTCAATCGGCGTAATATAGTCTAGAGCTACCAAGACCCCAGGAGAAATTGATGATTTGGCACTTCAGTTAGGAAAACGAATGAACAAAATCGACCTGCAACTCCTGAATGTAGATGACGCTCGTGCGTATTCACATTTTTTTACAAGAACACACACGCACAACCACGCACGCACACACACGCACGCACATTCAAACACTTTCATGTGCATCAGATATCAAGTTTGATAATCTTCTAAATGGGGCTTCAAAATGTTAACCAATGCCTTGACTGATGACCTTTAAATACTCCTTTTCAGACCTTATTTCTACACCACATTTGAGACAATGGTAGGGTGTAGGGCAATGCAGCTCATTTTTTTTTTTTTTGTAGATTGGAGACATTGTTTAACAGTTCCTTTAATACCAAATTGCTACAGGCAATGGTATTACATACTAAAGACACTCATGTAATGCCAGCATGTGCGAGGGATATAACCGCTCACCGTAACTGAAATACTGCACACGACATGAAAAATACAGCAGTCTAACGTTACCGTCCCTCATTATCGATCTTCGGCAAAATTAAAGCTATCGATTACGAATGGATTCATGTTCAAAATCATCAAAATAACCTGCGGGGCAATCATGTTCATGATATCCGTTAACATTGGGGCAAGATTTTCTGCTCGAAAGGAATCTGATTGTTATCTCCTTTACGTCAATGAAGCTGCCCAATTATAAAAAAAAATAAGTTTTACGCAATGAGGAGCGTATTATACCGTATGTATGTGTGTGTCTGTGTGCTTACGTGTGTGTCTGTGTGTCTGAGTGTGTTGGCGTGTGTGTGTGTGTTTGTGTGTGTGTTTTGTATGTATGTGTGTGTGTGTGTTGTGTGTGTGTGTGTGTGTGTGTGTGTGTGTGTGTGTGTGTGTGTTGTTGTGTGTGTGTGTGTGTGTGTGTGTGTGTGTGTGTGTGTGTGTGTGTGTGTGTGTGTGTGTGTGTGTGTGTGTGTGTGTGTGTGTGTGTGTGTGTGTGTGTTTTGTGCGAATTAGTTTCTGTACAACGGCCGATAATGCTTGGCTGATCGATTATCCGGCGAGTATTTTGTGGAGACGCATGACTGATACTAAAAATAATGAAAGCACAATTATACAAGATCAACAGGCCATAAAGACCACATTTAAGGGTTCACAGCTGCGTACATAAGTTGTCTTAACATATTCACCAACACTCCGACAGCCTAAGTTCGATTAGTGACGCATTAGTAACTGCACACTCAGCTAAGATATTAAGCTTCTCATCTGGAGAGTGAATGCAATTACCCTTAAAGCATTCTGTCTCCCTCCTTCTATCACTTGAAATTTTGAATATCGATTACAATTTGCTCTCATCACATAGTCATAGTCAATCCAAGATACACCTGATCTTCTTTCTGAAATTCAATACATTTGGTGAAAGAGCTTTGAAAAAAAAGGCAGGGAAATTATTAAATGACTTCTCCCCCCCAAAAAAAAATGGATAATTTAAAGTCATTAATAAGTTCAAATCAATGGTATAGACCCACCTTTCTGATTACTTACAAATTCATTAATTGTTTTGAGTTAATATCAATTCTAGAATCTCAATTTTCATAATTTTAGTTTAATATTCATTTTCCACACGCAGACTATTTTCATGGTATTATTCGTTTCTAAGACTTAAATATTATCATTATCATTATTACTATCACTCATCGTGATTCCATTATTAGTTGTAACTACATATTATGTCGATGTATTCTCAAATTATTTGGAGGTTTGAAACCGCTTGAAGTTTTTTAACTAAAATCTTAATAATATACTGTTAAGCAATACATTTCAAGTTATGAAATACAATTAATACTGCAAAAACAGAAAACACAGAATACATTAGCCACCCACAATAATCATGTCACGACTAAACGACTTTGTCTATCTAAATTTTTTGAAACCACAATAATAATTCCACATCTTGACACGATGGTGACCTTAAATTAATGAAATATGCTGTTGTAATGAACAAAGTCCACTTTACATCATTATAGAAATGAAATGTATATCTTCAAAACCGCATGTTGTTTTATAATTCGAAGAAAATGGAGGGGGATTTTTTTTTTTAGGAAATGACAATGTATTGTTCTGTTATTACAAATAATCTCCTTTCAAAAAGTAATTTACCTTCCCAGATTTTCTTACTCTCCCGAGTTTAACACATTAATTATCCAGTTCTTGAAAATTATGAGTTTCGGCCCAATTTCTCATAATGATGATAATAATAATAATAATGCATTTATATAGCGCATTTTCAAATACATGTTTAAATGCGCTTTCTTAATTAAACAGATGGGATTTGAGTTGTTGTTTAAAGAGACTGAAGGAGTGTTGGTTTCTGAGATGTTGTGGTAGCCGGTTCCAGAGGTGGGGAGCAGCAGTTGAAAACGCTCTTTCACCAAGCGTAGAGAGCATCATATACATATTACTAACTTATTCTCACCTCAAGTCCCACACGAGCATTTCATTCATCATTGATTTTTATTGTGTGTTTTTTTTCATCTCATGCAATCAGAAACTCGATGGTATCACACTTTTGTTAAGGGAGAGGTACCGGTATAACGTTAATCCGGAGGTGCACACTCCTACATATTAGGCGAAAGAAGGCTCCTTGTGACTCCATTATGATCTCTTTCTAAGTAATCGTGCATTTTAGAGTATTGTTTGATCTTCATCATTGACGCACCTCAACAAGACCTGTGTGACGGGAAAAATCCACTCAAACGCTTCTTTAAACATCGTCGCACGTCATGCAATAGTACCTGTCTACTGTCACGTGGGAAATTTTGCGTCTGAATCACCAACTGTGAAACATTTTAGGATGTGGATGTATTCAAAAGAACTGTCATTTCAACCAAATATATGATAATTCCATAATCGTATAATGTCTGATCTTGACTAGAGTCATACGGGGCTAACTTTCTCCTCCAAGTTGTATAAAATACAATGTATAATAAAGAGTTAGTTTCCAAAAGGTACTAAATCTTGGGGGCTGGGGGGGGGGGCAATGTCATGAAGGTATACACCATGTGCATGTGAAATGAAGCGTGAAAAGATTTGTTTTTCACGGTCGGGAGATGTACGAGCATACAGTGAAAGGGGTATCAAATTTCGCCAAAATCCATAAAAAAAGATATGGTCATGTGTTGTATGGTGGGGCCCCTTTGCGTTACAAGCACCAAAATTAAGAATTTTTCACTTTTTGCATTTAATCCAATATAACTCAAAAAGTACATTTCAGAAACCAACAAAAGTATACATTTTCTGAAAGCTTATACTCCAGAGAATCTCAATCATCCAAGGTCAAGTAGCTATACATGGTGTGTGAAAAAAATTAAAGGGTAATATCACAAAAAATGCTAAATTTTGTGATATTGACGGCAACTCATTGCACTTGTCAGTATTAAGACATATCTCAAAATTGATGTCATCTTGTAAAAAAGCACACTTTCAGCTTTAAGAAAATGTATGGTTTTACTACTTTTTGATTTTTAGATGTAGTGACACAGGGTGTGGCAAAATATGTTTAAAATTGTAGTACGATTTGTTACCTATAAACATGTAATTACACTAATTAAACAAACGTATATCAACCTAATTAACAATTTTGAAGTGATAATTAGCTAGAATGTTGTTTAATAAATATGATTTAGTACAGTGCTATTAAAATTCAACCAAATATGTAGCCCTGAAGTGAACATACCATGTTGTGTTGCTTACATTAGTACTATCGTGCTTCATAACATGTACCAAGGTCTAATGGCAAGCATAAGCTTACACCAGTCATTAATTAAGTAATTAGTTGACAAGAGCAATTATTATCCTTTAACTTTCTAATTTGTTTAAATATACATGTGTCAATTAGTCAGATGCATATCAAAACTCTTGTGATAAAATATCTGCTTGCAAAATAGAAAAAATTAAAGAGTTGTACATGAATTGCACAATAATTTCCCATAGGTTTGTCAGTCTTTCTCGCATTATCTCCTTCCGCTTATCCACCAGATTTTATCCCTCGTTAAATATTTTTTGCATTTTTCACTAATTAAACAAAGTGTAAGTACAGGCATTGTTACTCAGATTTCAAAAGCTGAGTAATTTTGCTGTAGAATGAGCCCAAATTCATTATGATTGGATAAAGGATAGCTCTGGGACAACAAGTTGAATTAAGAAGAGGACTGAAAAATGTAACGCCACCAGGTATTTGGGGGTCCCACCATACGACACATGACCATATGCATTTAACAAAAGGTTTACTTTAAAGGATATCTTTCCAAACTTGAATACTTGTTTTGGGTATTCTGAGATTGAGATAATTACTTGTTTAGGGTCCATTTTGTAAGTCCATAGACGCGCATGGTGTACACCTTGTAATGACGGTGTACCCCCCCCCCCCCGGCAGAAAAGGGCATAATCTTAATTGTTGAAGTTTGTAGACGCGCCCACGTAAAAAAAAAAACTTGTATTTAAGGCATAAGTGCAGTGTTCCCAGTCTAACAATCTGAGATTCATAATCCTCTGTGATATGTGTCTCTAATAAAGTATAAAAAGGAAGCCCTGAAAAAAAAAATGTGTACTTCAAAATCATCATTTGGGCATTTTGAACGAATGAGATCAAGGACTACCCAGTTCTGCATTTAATATCCATTTTCCTCCACATCCATGTTTGATGTTTTATCTACTCATGTCTCAGTTTTGGATTTCTATGGTATTTATTTGTCCATTCAATCACTATTATGTAACTCAGATATCAAAGGTTGCCTTTTTTTAAATTGTACCTTCACAATGTTGAATAATTTCTTGAACTTGGATAAATATTCTCTATTTGTCGGTGTTTTAGTTAGTGGTTTTACGTGTGTACGAAACATAGGCACATTTTGAAAGCAGATAAGTTGTTTTTCCCCATTACTTTAGTGCCAGCTAAATTGTATTGATCTTTGTTGAGGAGTTGTACAAGTAAAATCTTATATGAGTCTGTCGCCAGCATTCTTACCACATGAAATGTTGTGACAGCGTTTTAACGATCGAGCATGTCAGCCTGTAGACTATGTCTAGACAGAATACGATATTCTCAATAACCCATCATCAGAATCCATTCGATTGTTTTACAAGTTTTCATGGGATTTTATCACGTACTAAACATTTTTTCATCAGGTTTTATGGTAAAACCTAATAATACTGTAATTTGTTTGGCCTCTAAACGTATAATAAACCATGCTAACGTCAATCAGTAACAGTTCCTACAGACTTTCGTGGATAAGGAAAAAGTCATATTCATATCGTGTGTGTTTGGAATTCCAGAAAAGGAATGATTTCTTTGGCTATAAGATGTCATTAAGTACAGCTATTACAGAATAAATGAAACTCGTCGACTGTTTGTTTCTTCTTCATCCTAAGTGGATCGGATTATTCTGACGAATAGAAATGGAAATTGCTAACTGCAATTCTGAATGATATGAAAAAACTATAAATTGCACTCTACCATGTTTACGTATTGCTCTTTCTCATTTCAGATAGGTATAACGGATTTTGGAAACCCAAATTGTTAAAGCCCAGGTATAGTTTTGGTCGATCAGACAAATTTTTGTCAATCTCTCACAAAGAGTTTTCTTGTCACCCCAGATATCAGAAAATAACATCAAGCCTGCTGAATCTTGTTTATAGTGACAAATTGCAATGTTTAAAATATCGAGGATCGGGTATCAGTAATACGGGAAATGTCGGGTCTTCTGCCTCCCCCCCCCCCCGATATTTTACATTTTCAGTAGTTTCTAAAAAAAAAAAAGTTTCAGAGCGAGCAATCAATTAGAGTCGTGTGCCTGGCAGAACGTCGTTAGCAAATGCTTGTAACGTGAAAACCATTGGCTCATTTCACATGAAATCAAAGTATTGCGGGGTTTTTAAGGTCCTTCCATCAGTATGTTAGACAGAAATATGGAATAAGTTCCTTTATTTTCAATTTAGAGACAATATATTGTTAACGACATTTTGCCAGGCGCACGACGATTAGGTTTATATGAAAATCACAATTGCAAAGAATTTCATTTTTTCACCATTTACCAAAACTATACTTGTCTCGGGATTAAAGGAAAACGTTCGTGAATGTAATATAGGTTTGAACTCAAACAGCACAATTGTAAAGTCAGAACTGAGAAGGGCATAAAGTGGCAAAAAGCCGTTATCACATAGCGAAATTTGAGATTAAAGTGACAGGCTAACATTGTGGAGCTTCAATTTAAAAAAATTGTCAAATGTTGATATCTGAACTACATAGTAGTGTTCATATGGACAAATAAAAACCCTAGAATAAAAAAAAAAGTTTGGAAAGTTACACTGCCAATGGCAAGTTGTGCATGAATAAACAATTAAAACTCCAGGCGAGTTGAAATGGCGTAGGTGTACACACAGTAAGTCTATGGGAGAAAATGGGCAGGTGAATCTGATCAACTTACGATTTTCACTTTTTTAAAGAACTAAATAATCATTTTGAAATACATTTTTTTCAGGGCGTCATTTTTAGACCTTATCAAAGACGATGGTAGCATGGGGAATCATGTAGCTCAGATTTTTTTTAACTGTGGTAAATGTTAGCCAATACCTTTAACATAACAACAAAACGGTAATAAATCAAACTACGACACGATAACAGATACACTCGGAGAAACAAAGATAGTCACAAACACGTGTTTAAAGTGTCTGCGTGCCCATTATGTATTCATCCCTTGAAATTTGAGTGGGTATATGGTTAGGGAGGTAACGTCGTTACTGATTTTGCTTGAGTAATAATAGCGAACTTTGGCGCCAGAAAGAAAACACAGGCGTATCAATAGTTTAACTTGTTTTCGATTGGTATTAGGTTGTGGTGAACATTTAATCGATATTTCCCTCAATTGAAGGGATATCTGTGTTTAGCATTCAATACCAGGACATGACAGAGGTAATAGGTGAACAACCTTTTCGACGAAACTGAATGTGGATTGAAATTAGCACAATCGTCTAATCGTCATGAAGAGGTCTAGTCAGTGTCGAAACGAGTAGAGTTACGATACGCACGTGTGGCCAAGAAGGCGGGCTTTAATTGAAAATATGCTAAAAACAAGAGCGAGCCATCCTCGACGAGTTTGTTCGTGACTCGATCACCCAGATAAACCCATCTTTGAAATACTTCTTACGAAAGCCTGGAGCAGAAAAGAAAGGTTTACTTCAAATCAATTAACGATCCACTCACAAAAGCCATAGAGCACATGAAAGGTTATACTGCAAAACTTGAAACGTTTCACCCCCCCCAAAAAAAAAAATATATATACATATGAAGAGATCATTTCCAAAAGGGGGTAGATCCATTTTTCATCGAATCTGACTTTTTTACATCAATCTATACAATTTTAGTAGCTCTATTAGATAACACAAACGAAAAGTTGAAATTCCCACCAAAAACTGGTAAAAGAAATGGGCAATAAATATTACTTTATTTTCAAAAGGGGGTAGATCCATTTCAGTTTATATCCAAAAGGGGGTAGATCCAACACATAAAAATAAAGAAAATTCAAATAAAATAAATAACAAGTCACATATTTTTTGTAGGCGTGGTTTTACATTTGCATTGTGGGGTTCTTTGTTTGGCTAAGTTGATTTTACTCGAAAACCTTGCAATGTGGATTAATTTGATAAATTCATTTTTCTTAGAATGGTATTGGATCTACCCCCTTTTGGAAATAAACTAGAGTTTGTTTCCAAAAGGGGGTACATCCATTTTTCATGAAATTCCATTTTTCTGTTAAAATCCCAATAATTTTAGCGGCTCTATAACATGACACAAATGAGAGGTGAAATTCAAGCAAAAAGTTGTAAAAATGACAACTAAAAATGACTTTTACTTTCAAAATGGGGTACATTAATTTAGTTTATTTCCAAAAGGGGGTAGATCCAGAAAAAGAAAAAAAATGCAAACATTTGTAAAAATTGAAAACTGACAGATTTTTTCTAAGTGTGGTTTTACATTCGAATAGTGGGGTACTTTTTAGT
>JZLH01S0160356.1:0-13646 GCA_001188425.1 Eucidaris tribuloides
TGGGGGGGGGGACGGTGATGCTCACCTCAGCT
Source organism: Eucidaris tribuloides (assembly GCA_001188425.1). Lineage (NCBI taxonomy): Eukaryota > Metazoa > Echinodermata > Echinoidea > Cidaroida > Cidaridae > Eucidaris > Eucidaris tribuloides. Next base: position 33 of record JZLH01S0160356.1, read on the forward strand.
TGATGCAACCTGCTTGTGATGCTCCCACACACCCACACAGAAAGCCATCAATTTTTTCAGCCATTGTGAGCCTGCCTTACTTCTTGGCCCCCAAGGGGGACCACCTGGATAATTTACATAACTTTGCAACCCCTTGCCTTAAGGATGAGTCTCCTTTCTTTGAGATTAGATAAGAGACATGACCTGCGCCAAATGCAAACTTACATGGTTGCTAGTTTTAATAAGTGCAACTTGGCTTACTATTACTTTTCTGGTTGAATATATTTTTAAGTCTACACTACTACTATTGTTCTATCCTCTCTGCTGCACTGGTGTATTAACTGACATATCTCAACAGTCTTTACAGGGAATGCCTGTAACTTTCTTTCCTCCAATAACAGTATTAATAAATTATGTCATGCCTGTATAGCCTGTATCACAGACAGGTGCAGGAGAATCCCAAATTCAGCAAGCGGGTTGGTAACAGGTGATAAATCGTCTTGGTCTAGATCTTGTCCTTGTTTTAATCCTTGGGAAGAAAAACCCTTCATAATTAGATGTAGACATTGCCATGAAATCTTGATTAACTGAGTTAAACATAGAAGTGGGGAGGGGGGGGGGGGAAATAGGGAAAGGGTGAAGAAAAACACTATGCAAAGAAGAGTGTCAGTTTTTAATCTGCATTATTTCTCTACTTATAATGCCAGTGTCTGTACTTGTCAGCAGGAAAGTAGAGTTATGCAAAATATTCTGATGCTACTGGTTATCTCATAGCGGCAGTCATCAATGTTCCTCAAGGATATATCCTCTAATCGCCAGTCTGCATCAATCATCTTGATGCTTCAAGACGATAGCTATCTGAGTCCTCATCGTCCCCCTTCTCCTCCTCATCTTCATCACTCTCCTCCATGTCCATCTCTCCTTGAGAATGTTGTCCAATCTCTTCCTCATCCTGCTCCTCATCCTCATCCTCATCTTCCTCCTCCTCTTCTTCCTCCTCCTCATCACTGAAGTCTTTCTCCGGTTTTGGTTTCAGCGAATCAGCCTGCTGCTTCAAGTTCTCAATGTCGTACTCTAGTTCCAGACAGGCTCTCTCTATCTCGTAGTTTTTCGTCACAAGTCCAGCCCAGCTACACGACGAGAAATGAAAACATACAATAAACTTGGGGGTAATCCTGCACGACCAAATACCATATGAACCAACATTCTGATACCCCTCCCTATCTAGGATGCTGTGTGAACCAACGTTCTGATACCCCTCCCTATCTAGGATGCCATGTGAACCAACCTTCTGATACCCCTCCCTATCTAGGATGCCGTGTGAACCAACCTTCTGATACCCCTCCCTATCTAGGATGTCATGTGAACCAACCTTCTGATACCCCTGCCCATCTAGGATGCCATGTGTTATGTCTAGTCATGGATTTCAACAAGGTTTGGAAATTGTAATGATACATATCCTCAGTTTTATACCTTCAAAATTCCAAGCTTCCAAATAAGGGACCAGCTAATGCCCCTTCCCCCATAAAATTTACTGCAAACTACAATTACAATAAAAAACATGATCACAAAACATCTATACAGTGAGGTGCAACAAGGCAAAGAATCAGAAGAAATAAGTAAGTAAATTGATTTATATTGTAACTAGAATTGAAGGGGGGGGGCAATCTTTTGCTTACAAAATTTTGGAACCAATATATTTTGATGTTCTCGGGTGAAGATTTTTTTCTACTTTGTCTCACGCACACATTAAAACCATGATTATTCAAATCAAACTTCCATTTCAGTTGTTCATAATTTGATTTGCAGAGACATAAACCTGCCTAAATCCAAATAACATAATTGCATTATTGAGAAAGTTACTACACCAACATATTTTTATGACTTCTCTATGTGACATGATTTAGGTAAATTTTCAACTCTACACAGCATTTGGCCAAGATCTTAGAAGGCATCAATCACACCTTACCCCGTTCAGCTGAGTTACTGTTTTTTATCTTTAAATAAAGTACATGTACATATTAGACAAAGAGGCTCAAGAGATTTTCTCACCTTTCTTGTAATCTGGTCAGTTCACCTCCATTGCTTGTCTGAAAAACAAATAAAACCAATTTGACCATGTTTTTAATGTCACTGCTTCCATAAAGGATCTATACTTACACATCTGTCCTCTTCATATATATTCATTTGTCTATATACAGCATGTCCCAGAAAAAAAAAATCCCTCTCATATACCACAGAATAATTACCAAAATCACATTTTATACTCAATAAAGATTACATATTTAGAAAGCCCACTTAATTTTGTAGTTCCTGTGAATATTGTGAAGGTTTCACTTCAATGGTTTGGAATACATAGGCTCTCATGTAACAGCAGCACTTTCCACCCCATTCCAAGTTTGATAAAAAGAAGTGCACACCACACATATACATGTACCATACCTTATTTCATGCTTCAATTAAATTATCTCAACGAATGTGTTATTGTTTTGGTTTACTTTTAAAGTGAAAACTATTCCAAGTTCAGTTCCACAGTCGCGTTTGCTCTCACAAAGTGTGTATTGTCCTCCTGCACGTCCTTCCACCTGATTTCCATTCAGGTTGATGCATTGATGTAGCACTGCAAACTTGGAATGAGCTTAAAAGCACTGCTCTTACATAATAGACTGTGTATTCAAAACCAATGAAGCAAGACCAATGAAATTTTCACAACAGAAAATAGAATGGTTATTACTTATAAAACTGCAACCTCTCTGTGGTGTCCTTAGAAAATATGTCATCTATTGTACACAGTTTCGGCCCTTAGTACCCCAAATTAGGATTCCCAGAATTTCAAGAAAATAAAATTCCCTGATTTTTCCCTGAATTTTCCCTGATAAACTCTCAAAATTCCATGATAAGTATTTCAACTCATTTCCAGTTTCACATGTTTTCTATGTTGTTGCAGTGAACTATTTGCAATATAAAACACTGTAATGTAAAACTAATTAGTACTATTACACAGGCATGTAATTCTCCCTTCTCCCCTACTACTTGTAGTCAACTAAAAAAAACACCAGAGCCAGTCATCCAATGGATGTTGTTTTGATATGCAACAAAATATTTCAAAGTCTGACTGACTACTTTCGATTTTGGGGCCAATCAAAATTCCCTGACTTTTATGATCTGATTTGAGGCATTTTTATCAAATTCTGTGACTTTTCCCTGACTGGAAAAAGTGAAATAATTTTCCCTGATTTCCCTGATGGGCTGGGAACCCTGCACATATTGGCTGCCAATGGAGTTAATCTGCAAGCACATATTCTAGTTTGACAATATTCCACACTGATTTACTGACTTGGCTCACTCTCTGCTTAGGTCAACACTGCATCTGTGTCAGTACAGTGTACATGTAGTAATCTACAACACAGATTGTTCAGACCATAATATGTACACTATCAAGGGTTTGTGCCTGAACACTACAGTGGCGTCATGTGTACCATTTGAATAACTTTGCAGCCCCTTGCCCTACAGATGATTTGTGGTTAAAAATCCAATCATCAATAAGAAAAAAATTCCACTTGCCCAATCGTTATTCACCTACATGTATAAGGGCATCAAAACAATTTTTTTTTTGGTGGTACTACTTCTTGACCTAGAATGTTTTAGATTAACATAGTTTTGGCCTTTGAGGTGCTGCCCATGAGCCCCTTAGGATCAGGTACACCTCTACTGGCTCAACACCTGTATGGGGCCAAAAACTGAAAAGGAGAAAAAAGGGCACATATGATTATAAATTACTCACGCAAGTTTAATTGTATAATATTATTCTGGATCTCATGAAGGATTTTTTGTTTGTTTGTTTGTTTGTTTTTATTTTGTTTTGTTTTGGTTGTTTTGTTGTTGTTGTTGTTGTTGTTGTTGTTGTTGTTTTTGCTTACCTGTCTATTTTTCCTCTTCCAGTTCACTTCCTGGATCTGCTTCCTGATATCTTGTAGTTGGTGTTGAGCACTGTCAACCATTTTGACCAAAAGGCTAAAACAGAGATCACACAGATGATGAAATATTAAATATGTTAAGAATAAAGCATACTTTCCCAGTTTTAAATAATAAACTATGCATGTCTACTGAGTCAATTCAATTTGGTTTATAATCAATTTCTCTTTTCAACTTTAATTCAATTTTCCAATTTCTCTGTTTAACTGTAATTCAAAGTAAATTGTATCTCATATTCAATATCTCATGTCTGTGATATTGTATATTGTTGGATGTTTTTCATGAATATCTTTGTACATGTAGTATTAACTCATGTTTACTGTTTTATGTTTTTAAATGGTGATATACCACCCGATTGCTAATGGCACCAGGTTAATACTGCACTGAATAGGTATATCAATATAAGGAAAATTGTAATACCACCATATTGATATGATTTTCATACCAAGGTATATCGCCATACACCGTTCCTCTCTAAGTATCATTATCTTATGACCTTCTTTTCAATAAAGATATGAACTAGATTGTATCCCAACAAACTACCCCTTGACAACGATGACCCGCCATAGGACAACAGCCACCTGCATCCTACGTTGGTAGTTGTCCAGTAATATTTGTCCTAGAACGAACAAGGTTATTTGTATGTGTTCCAAGTTCAGGGTTCTTACACTTACACATTTTCAAAATTCCCCGAATTTTCAGAGCAGAAAACTACACTTCCATGACCATTTTCATATTTATAAAGTGTGTAAAAATACATCATTGCAATACTAGCAAACTTCCAATCAAGGGGCATCTTAAACACATCTTCAATGAATTATTTTCCCTGACTTTCCAGAAGAAATTGATAAATTTCCTGACTTTCCCTGACTTTTTTGCTTCTGGAAAAAGTATTTTAAACTTCCCTGACTTTCCAGGGATTCCATGACCTACACAAACCCTGCAAATAAAAAAAAATAATTGAATTGTTAATGGTACAATTTCCTGTACTAAATCAATCAATGAACAGGAATGGTTTCATACTCATTGTGAGATCTCCATGCATGGCTTCCAAACTTCTGCAAGAGTTCCAAGTTACTAATCCTCTCAGCCTGATGTTCCAATTGTGCCATAGAGTTCTCGAGACATTCCGACCACGCTGTGATGTCATTCTGTCGGCCAATGGGAGGTGGTGGCAGTTCGTACCTGAAACAAAAAGAAAGATGAATGTTCCATACAAATAGACGGACAACCCGAAAACATGCATCCTGTTCCCTTGGGCACATGCATAGAATTGTTGAGGGATAAAGGAAGAAACTTGGGAAACATACCTCTTGATGTCTGCTTGCAGATCATTTAAAAAATCACAATATGTCATTCTAGACAATTTTGACTTGGTTGATATTGTTTTCTGATGTCTGGTGTGACATTACCATAATTTGTAAAAGATTGATGAACAATTTCTCTGATCAACCAAAACTACACCTTCGCTTTAAACCACTGTAATAAAACAGTTTACATCCATTGATTTTACATTTATCTATTTTGATGCCAAAATTGTATATTGTTTAGCTGTTACAGCTTTTATGATAGTAAAACTACTTCTTGACAACATTTTAGTAACTATGTGCAGAAAAAGAAAAAAAATCCCTCTTCTTCAATTCAGGGGGTAGTGTAAGTTATTTGTTGTTAAGAAAAGTAAATATAAACGAATATTATTTGGTTTCTTCTTTTGAAAGAGACCATCTGGAAATCCTTAGAAGTACATGTATTTATATCTAAGTTGAATAGAACACTTCCTAGTACCACAAAACTGGAATAAATTATTTTATTTCCAGTAAAGACAATTTCAGCACAATGTAAAAATTAATAGCTACTCACTTTAACTTATTTTTTTTAATTCTATTTATTTTTATTTATTTATTTAATTTTTTTGGAGGGGGGGGAGTAGGGAAATCTCCACAATACTGTATACGCTGAATATTTCGCGGTGGTTTTATTTTCGCGAATTTCGCGAATTACTGAACGCGAATATTTTCACTTCCTGACATTTCTGTGCAAAGTGAATGCAAATACAATAAAATCGCGAAAATATGCTCTCGCGAATACCCCGTCTTGGAGCAAAATCGCGAAAATATATGGACGCGAAATATATGGCGTATACAGTAGTCTACAGAAATAATACCAAAATACAATTTTGAGGATGATTTCAGATTTGACAGTCTACATTACATTTTAAAGCCTGGCTTGTGGGGCTAGTAACATATTTTGGCTGAAATGCCGAGCACATATGATGAAGAGTAACACCCCGTCTTGGTGTTTCCAGCCTTTACCTCTTCATGCTCAACATGTCCATAGGCTGCCTCATGGCCATCCTTTCAAACTCATTCTTCAGAACTTCTGTGACAAATGGAGTGCTGTCAATTGCTGGGAGGTGTTCAAGATAGTTCTTGGTTGGACGATATCTCCTGGTTTCTTCTTCCACAAGGGCATATGCCTGTCAACAGAACCATGATATTAAAAAACACAGATGATTTTTCAAGAATCAAATGAAATGTTCAACTGATACCTCACATCACCCAAACATACATAAAACTTGATTGAAAAAATCTCATCTTCAAAACATATTCCCAATCATACCACCGGTGAAAGCATTCACTTCAGTTGCCTGCCTTTGTTAAAGATCTTAACCAATTGAAGATGAGAGATGAGATACCTTGTCATGAGCTCTATGGGAAATGCATCTTAAACTCAAACTGTCTTCAATGGGTTACAGTTGGAAAAATGCAATTGACACTGTGTTATTGAGGAACAATTTACTTCTCAATAAGTGTGATTTGACATATAAATTTGGTATCAATAAAAAATAGGAGTTGCATTTTCTTTACATGCTACCTATAAATTGTGAACTTCTGCGAGTTTGGAAAATAATGTCCCAAGTTGGATTACCTCCTTGTACTTGTGAGCTAGGACACAATATAAAAATTATTTGAAAAAAAAACTTATTATTATTATTTTTAAAAATTATTTTGAATTATACAAACTTATTTTACTTCAAAAAAAAAGAGAAAGAGGAAGAAGAGAAAAATAAAATTAACAAGAAGAAGAGAAAGAAAGGCAGACAGCCTGATACAGGCGGAGGGACTGTTGCGCGCCATAAAGAGTGACAAGAAAGAAGATAGAAGAAGCGAAAAGAAGAAGAAGAAGAAGAAGAAGAAGAAGAAGAAGAAGAAGAAGAAGAAGAAGAAGTAAGAAGAAGAAAGGAAGAAGAAGAAGAACGATTGATGATAATGAAGAAAGAAGAGCACAAGCTTAAAAAGCAAGAAGAAGATAAAGAATGTTACGAAGGTAAGAAGGAAAGGGATAAAAGGAGCAGTTTGTATAAGTTTCCTCCTTTTTCCTTATTCTTCTCTTTGTTCTACTCCTTTGTGTCTTTAAGATTCTCCTTTCACTGTTCTTTCCACTTCTCCATATCCTCCTCCCTTTTTCTTTTGTTTTCTTTTTCTCTCTCCTTTTTGTCTCAACCTCATCCTCTTCTTCCAAGTTCTTATTTTTCTTTCTCCTGTCCCTTCTTCTTCTAGAAATGTCCCCTTTCCTTTTATTCTTTCTCCTTATTGAGTTATTCATCTTTTCCCTTTTTATCTCCTATCTCTATTCTTCTTCCAGTCCTTTTCTTTCATCCTAATTTTTACTCACAATCCATCTCCTCCTCGTCCTACTTCTGTCTTCTTCTGTTCTAATGTTGTTCTCCTGAGCTGTGATTCTAATTCTGCTCGCGTTGGTTTGTTTCATTTACTTTAGAGTCTAATCAATTAACAGAAAGACTTCCACAGACAGTCGTCTCGAAAGGGTGTGTTCAAAATACTTAAGGTTATGTTACCACAATCAACAATATTTGAAACAATAGGGATGGGCACTTTCCAGACAAGCCTGTCGAAGTTACTCGGGGAAAGATATAACATCTGTTAAGGTATAATCGCCATGCAGGTATTGTCACCTCGCGCTGATAAAGTATTTGCTTCTGTCAAAATGGCCGCATATTACCTTTCAGTTAATATTATGATAATGAGTTAAAATACAAAGCGACCAATCAAAGTAAAATTTCTTACCAGAAAGGGCGGGAACATTTTTTGCGCCACTGAAAACATCGCGAGGTCGTCTGTACCGCCCACAAGCCGTTCAGCCATTGGTCATACACACTCATGTTGACGCACGCGATGCAATAAAATGGCTGACTTGCACTCAACTTTTTGCAGCACATATTAACCAACATCATCTCAAAATGCATGAAATACCAAATTTCAATTATCATAAATCAAAAAAGATTAAACAAATATTGCAAAACTGGCGATTTAGCCGGCTAAAAATGCGGTGGCGAACACGTGTATTGTGAATGATCCAAATCATAAATGTGGTCGATCGATTGCGCAATGGCTATTATTTACGCGTTATGCGCATCTCACAATTAATTTTGCCATAGGGTTTGCACAGCATTCGCATTGCACAGTCCCGCACGCTAGTTGCATTGACATAACACGCGCCGGCTACCAACCACAACGAATCATATCCTGTCGCCAGTAACGGAGGCAAGAAATAAAACGATGCTTTGGAAATATTTTCAACTTCCACTTGAGATAGAAGAAAAAATATCAAGGATTACAACTAGGACTCGTATTTCCAGGCTGAAGTCAATATAAGGCTAGTGAAACTTGATTATGAGTTTCCCGTCACATTTTTTTCAGCCCATAATGAGGGAACTATTTCATTATTCATTATTCATTACAAGCAGGATTTCAACTTTTTTACAAACACTTAAATGCTTTTTTGGTCATTCCATTTGCACATTTCCAGTTTCTAACGGTTCTAACCCAAAACCTGTACAGTGGAACCCTTTTGATGGATTATAGACCAACAGACGATCTTGAAACAAAATACGAACAATATTGGGTCTATTTTTAAACTCATTTCCCACCAAAACTTCCAAAATCAACCAAAAAGGTGAGGCTTGAAAAGAATTTTTCAAAATAATGAATTATTCTCAGATTTTCGGCCGCTAACGCGGCCCAAAAATCATAATGAGGGCGGGTGACGGGAAACTCATAATCAAGTTTCATTAGCCTAATAGAAGGTAACACAAAACATTCACACAAAGTGGCGATTTTACCAATACGCACGTTAGATCTAACGTTAGATAGCGCATGCTAAAAATTTGTGAATCAATTGCGCACACATGGGGATAGCTCCATACTTTTGTGTACAAAGTAATGGATGGCCTTTCCTATGCAGGTATGGCACAGAAAATTGCTATGAAATTCAGTCTTTTACAACACTCTACTGAAATATTGCTTTGATATGGCTAGGCTATGATCTGTTAAACATTATTTATGTTATGAAAAAATAATTAAGTAAGCTACGAATATTTCAGAAGTCATGTTTTTAAGTATTATTCTCAACAATATCCGTCAGGAAGGTCCAAAAAGATCCCACTATCCTAATAAGAATGGTATGTGCTACGTTACAATCCTTATATGCGGATTCGAACACAAATTATATCTGCCAACCGAGAGCAGCTGGTAAAAACACGATAATATGAGTTAAGTTTTGGTCACTGTGGTTATTGATTATGATTCTGTTGTCCCGGCCAATAATATCCGTGAAACTAACAATTTTGCTTCAAAGGTACACAAGGTATGTTTTCGCTTCAGCTTGGCAGACCAATTGTTAGAAAATTAAAAAATGATGATAGTTGGTTGAAAGCAGATTGAGTCCTGTGCCATTTCAATTTATATGTTTGACGGTCGAGTTAGTGTGTGTAAACTTTATCCATTTCTTGTAGCGGAATGTAAAGATGTCATTTCAGTGATGATTTAAATGTGTTGTGTACAGAAGAGAGCGTTATGTTTCAGACGACAGAAGAGTTAACTTGGAACGTGCCCTAACAGACATTGTCAAAAGCTGCTCTGAACTTATTGAAACATACGCGATCTTCATGTGAACTTTGGTGACCAAAAGGTTATTAGGACGGTTGTCCCCATGTGAAATTGACGGCCGGTCCAGCATTTTAAATTATTGCGACTAGACCGCAATTTTAATATAGAGATATTTGGACATATATGCGCCCATTTTCATAGTCACACAGTGCAAAAACTTTGGGTTCAGTTTTCTATTTCTCCAATATCTAAGTAACGAGGGCGGTATGGTCCACAGCTCTGCTTAGGACCACATACCACAGCACACAAGGGCGACTTGGTCCATAGGACTGCCACACAGAGTTACGGTGTTTCGCTTCATGTGCGGTCATTATTGCCACTTACCCCAATATTGTGTGGCTTTATTTTAAAATCACCTTAGCTCCTCGAACTCAACAAGATTATTTCAGCTTCCTCGTTCTATTTTACCCAGTGATCAAATTCTTTACATCTTTACCAATGATATAATATATGAATAAAGCATAAAAATTTTTACCTAAATTGTGGAAGGGAAACATATATTATCAGACTTCCCAAATTTCTTGGGATTTATGCATGTGATTTTTAGCGTGTATAGAAAATCTTACCAGAAAGCACAGTACGAAATTGTACCTGCCTGAAATATTGTCCAAGTTCTAGATTATAAATGCTTATCCACCATCGGACATTCCGGATCGCGGAAAGATGCAATATGTTAGCGTACCCAAAGATGTGTCTCCTCTGAGTCGTTAAATACTTAGGCCGTTTAAAGGGTCGAACATGAATAGTAATAAATGTAATTTGTTTGATCCCACCACAACAGACTCAATGTGTGCAAAAAGTTTCAATCCTAACAAAAATCTGGATATGACATAATAAATGAACCTGTGATCCGGAATATGTGTAATACCTAGATAGTCATTGCTTATGTAGTCATCGCTTGCTGAGTCAGGCTTAGTCACGTGGACCGACTCTCTCTCTCTGCACATCTTGCTTCAAAGCGTGCAATTAGTGATATCACGCTCATGAAGTGGTAAACTCGGTAGAATAGACTTATCTTCCAACTTATGTAAGGATAAAATACTGTATATATATATAATATGTATGTGTAATATATATATATAAATATATATAGTATATATTATATGTGTATGTGTGTATATTATATATTATATATGTGATGTAGTGGTGTGTGTGTATGTGTCATTTACGTTACGTATTTTGAATCTATTGAACATAGTTGATGCATCGCTTGCCGGTCCAGCGTCCTTTAAACATTAGTTCGCACTAAGACACGTTTGATAACAGAAGTTTTGTTCTTCAGATGAATAAATTGGCCCCAAACCATATGGTCATGTCATATGTTAGTAAAGAACACACCAGTCACAGCGATTAGATTAAGCTAGACTCGATAGAAGTGATTCGCTCCGCTCGAGTGCCACTAGGTGAAATAGTGTGTGTGGGCCAATTATGTTCACACTTGTGTCACTCTGATAGTATTACACATGTTGCATTTTTTTTTTTTTTGGAATGTGTGGTGTGGGGGGGGGGTGTGTGTGTGGGCAGAGATCGGTATCCGAATTTGCATTTCGCATATTGTGGCGTTGATGTGTATGGTGTGTGTGCTGTACTGTGGGTGTTGTGTGCTGTGGCAAATATTAATCGTATTGCATACTTGCCACCTAAGTCGCTTAATTACCATAAGAAATCCGATAGTTAAGACAGAATATTACATAACAATACATTTACGTAAAGCTTGTTCATTGTCGTGTAGTTGTGGTGTAATTGCTCTAGCATGGTTTTGGCACTCGGTTGGGTCGCTCGAGATGAATTTATACACAAGACGAGTCAGAATAAGTTGTATACCTCTGACATTTCATTCTGTAAGAATACACAGAAGAACTGATCTCGTATCGATATGATACTAGATGAATTTTGGTGTTGATAGAGTATTTTGTTCGTTATTTCTGGTTTCTTGCATCTGGGATGTGATTTCGTAATTAATTACCACGCACGGTGTCAATATTGGAATAGTATCGGTTAGCATTGGTGGCTGCTGAACCATCTTCCATACGCGGACAATGTTCCGTTCAGATGCTAAGGACAGCAAACTCTTGGATGGAAAGCTCACGTCGCATATTGTTCGTGTTGTTGATGTGTGTGTGTTTTTTCGCTTGTGGTGTGCTTCTTTGGACTTACCAAAGACCGTACCTATTTGACTTTTGCATTGTATGTACAGACAAATTGGATAATGCCAGCACGAGGTAAGTATAAATTTGATGATGAAGTATATGAATACTGCAAGAAGCGTTAAAGTTAGTCGTTTGGTATCATATATGGCGTGTACGTTGCAGATAATTGCCTGGAAAAGCTACGAAGCTTACATTGCAGTAAAACCAGTTTTATGGCAAAAATCTGCATACACGTGACCTTTTGTCTGGACAGCAGAGAAAGATTTTCCGATTTAGTTTATTTCGTCTTCAAATATAGTGAACAGGCGTCTAGTTGGACGTGGCTTAAATCACGTTTGTGTATTTTTCTCGAAAATTGGCAATATATTCTGAAAATTAACGGTTACGTGTTCTATTTCCATTACTAAGTAGGCAGTCATATGCCTGCCTAAATGTCAGCAACAGCACTTATAATGTAGAGAGAGATATATTTTGTTTATTTATAACTTTATTTTTCTATGAACAAATTGTATGTTAGTGACGTGATCAAAGTGTACTGATAGAATGAATGTTATGAATAGCTCGTCGTTGGGAGGACACTTGTGTACATATATCTAATTATATTATACTTCCGTTAAATTGTGTCTTTTGAGAGATTTGAATCTTGGTGTATTCACATTGATTGAATATATCAATCTGGCTTCCCCCTAGGTATTTACCGTTATCCTACCAATTAATCAAAAAATAATAGTTGCTCGCTGTGGTCTGCTTGTGATTATGTTTGTAGAATTATTCCCAATCCCAAAATGTCTGTGAGATCCATCCTGTGCTGCAGATATAGATATAAATGGGCCTGTCGTAAGTGATAAATGCTATTTGGATCTTGATGCTGCGATGTGTGAATAACGTTTGGACCCTGTTGATCCGTGTTGTGTTTGTGTGTCTGGGTGTGAGCCTAAGTGTCTGTTTCAAATCTTTATTAAACGATGGTGTGGTGGGGCTGTGGTGTGTGTGCTGAAGTGTCTTTAGTGTTGGCTGAATTGGGTTAGAAATTTAAAGAGTTTGTGAAGCATGTTTAGAGGGATGTGGGTCGCCAATAAGTGTACTCTGGTTAAGGGGTGATTGATGAGAAACGTGCACTTTGGTGGGGTGTAGTCCTGGACGTGAATGAAATCACCTGAAAATATAGAACAAATTATGAGCATGGGGGTGTTATTAACATGTTCAGAAAACACATTAGAGGGGAAAGGGGTGGAAGATCAGGGGGAACATTTGACACTGTGGAGCATCTGATTTTTTTAATTTTTTTCCTTATCAATATGGTAAATGTACATGTAAATGTCTGGAAGCCAGACTAGGGCACATGTTGCCTTCAGACCAGTTTCATAGTAAATACACATTTTATGCATACCATTCTGTCTGACAAAGGTTGCTCTTAGCAACCTGACAGCTGGCTGGAGGCTTGCCAGACATAGCAACAACTAATGTATGCATATGGCATTTTTGGCATTCCAAATGTATTCATAAGAACAGGTGGGTAGTTTTAGTAGATTGTACAGGGC
>JZLH01S0160365.1:0-11128 GCA_001188425.1 Eucidaris tribuloides
ACACACACACACACACACACACACACACACACACACACACACACACACACACACACACACACACACACACACACACACACACACACACACACACACACACACACACACACACACACACACACACACACACACAAACATGCATACACAAGGATAAAAAAGCCACTGACAAACTGACCAGTTTGGTACCAAGATGTTTCTTTTTAATGAAGCCCTACCTAATATTGGCAATGGTATGGAAAAAAAGTTACATCATGAAGAATTTCAAAAATACTATTCAAGTCTTGTGATATATCTCTTGTGTGTCTCGTTTTGTTAAATCCAGCCAATCTCTATAAAAGACATACTGAGATAGAAACATCCTCAGAGCAGAATACATCCAATGTACAAAATCATATCATTATTCTGCCATCAGTAATCTTTGTAATATATATAGACATAATAATATAAACATTTCCTTGTTCACTAAAATGATACAAAAATAACCAATCTCTGATTCGTTTCAGCTAAAGTTGCAACAAGCATATACAGAGCAAAAAGTAAAACCTTATATACCCATATTTATTCACACAACAAACTAAAATGTCAACTACAAAGCTAAAACCCCCTTTTTGGTACATTGCAACTTTTTTTCTGTTTTCTTTTCAAGTACAGTGCAACAATATTTGGCTCACGACAAAATATTGATGTATAACAAACGCAAGTTGTGCATCTTTCAAACCACGATAATCAATAATCATAATTTGCAATACTGACAAAATACGGGCAGCACGAAGAACGGGTAATAAAATTTCACGGCACTTCAGATATATATGAAATCGGTACTTACAAAGAATGATTAGCAGGGTCTTAATTTTTTTTGTAAATTTTTCTGTTTTTAAAAGATAACGCACAATAATTGACCTTGAAAATTAATTCCACTTGGAATGGAGTGATCAGTCTATTTAAATTGTAGGCCAGGAAAAAAAAAATATGATTGAAGTGTTAGTCATCATTCTGATGTTTTCAATTTTGTAACTGTACAAATGATACATTTTTATGGAATGTGAAAGTAAAAAAAAAGTAAAAACTAACCCAAAATATAATGGAAAATGCGTTAGAATCCCGAAAAAGACAGTGCTACTTACAGGCAAAAAAAAAAAAACGAAAAAGAAAGAAAGAAGAACATGCAGTGTATGTCAACAATGTTTAAAAGTAATATGGGTAACAAGTATCAACATCATTGACTTCAATGAAAATAAAGTTTTACAAGTGATAATAAATACAATGCAAAAATGATCATGCCTTTCATTTGATGACATCATTATGCTCAATTTGAATATCAATTGGAAACATATTTCAGGTAAAAACTGCACATGTACACATCAAACTATGTTTTTTTCTGCTCCACTTTGAACTCCATCCACTTAAATTTTCAATGACATGTTGGTGAGATATCAGTTGGTTTGCTGGCCTAACACGGTGTGGGTGGGCGGGGTGGGGGGGACCAACAAAAACAGATGACTTACAAAAAAATACTATTATTTTGTATTGCCTGTTGGCTCAACATAATTGTACAGGCATTGTTGTTGTTGTAGATTATGGCACAAACTGGTGTCCTTTGTTCCAGTCACTATAAACGTCAGAAATTGTACAGGCAGGCCCTGATGAAAAAACTTGGTTGTATAGGCTTGCCCATCACCCCCCCCCCAAAAAAACCCTGACTTTTTGAAAAATCCAGTACCTGTCACTGCAGTGGCTCCCTAACTAAAATTTCCATACATACATTTATCTAAAAGAAAAATTACTGTCGATCAAAACGACACAGAAAGATGAAGAAAATAACATAGGGCATCACGAAAAAAACAAAATATACGCTGCAAGAAGAAAAGGTGTCACTACGATACAGTTCTAGGATACAATAAAATCCAGGGAATGATCAAACTAGTGGTATTAGCCCATATTTCAGTCAGAGTCATGAAATTCTTGTTTTTAAACTGGCCCTTTCATTTCTACAGGTAACAACACATTATGCAAGACACACAATCAGGTTAGAGACTTGGTAACACACAATGATTACCATCTAGAGATTAGAGTACCTTTATCATGAATTATTACAGACCAAGGTACATAACAGAAAAACCTGAAACCCAAATATCCTTCAAAGTAATGACTTTGATACATGTTATTGGTTATTTTGTGTTTTTGTACTCGTATCTATTCAAAATACTGGTGAACATGAACTTCCTGAAAGTGCATCAAACTTTTTTGTTGAGTGTAGCAGGGGAATCACAAATATAAATAAACTTGACTCTATTTGCACAAACTTTTTCACTGATTCTGTACTATCGGGTGTGAAAATGACATTGGTCATTGCATATACACAAGACAATACAATTTTCTGATTGATATTTTTACCATAAATGTTTTCAAAAGTCTGTTACACCCACTGATAAGTCACGGATCTCTTCTCTGTGCAGATGTTGTATCCAATATACGCTTTCATGACCAATTCAAATTTATGTGCAGTTTTTAAAGTTTTTATTTGAATCTATCAACCTGATGTACCGGAAACGTGAAAATAAACTACTGAAACTTAAAGGAAAGGGGTGTTTTTGGCATTACATACAACATCCAAATATTGATCTTAATGCAATCTACTCTGTGATATACTCTCACAAGAGCCAAATATATGCACCTGCACTTGTGTGTACTGTAGCTGTACTTTCACACTTGAGCAAAATTAATGCTATAATAGAGAGTGTCTCAATAAAAATTGTGCAAGAGAAAAGCGCCCTCTTTGGCAAAATAGAAAATACTGTTGTGACATGAATGATGCTTACATCAATGTACAGGGCACAGTCTTAGCTTTCTACTGCTGTTTGTTCTGTAAAATTTGCTTGCATAAATCTTGAGATATGTTTAGTGCACTACGACAGGGTAAAATCACAATTGTGACTCTTTTACTACAGTCATTGATAGCACAAAATGTGATATACAATGTGATTTTGCTCTGTCGTGGTTAACTAAACATATCTTGAGATTAAAATATGCAAATTGAATAAAACAAATGGCATTTGAAAGCATAGATTATGCCCTTAATGTTGATGTGTCAGTCACAATATTTTCTTACTGCCAAAGAGGGCGCTTTTGACTTGCTTTTTTTTTTTGAGATGCACTGTACATGTATCAACTTAAATTTGTTTGCATAATTTGTTGTAACAGCTGCTAGTCACTTAACAAACAAAAATCACACATTGATCGGGAAATGGATTACTAACTCTCATGGTAACTCTACTCTTGTTATTACTTGTAAAAACTACTGCACAATACATTAAATACTAAAATGAGACACTTCACTTTTAGCTCTGTAGAATAAAAAAAAGCAATATACCACTCTTGGAATGATAAGCAGATTTCTATTTCAAAACAAAGAATACACAATTACCAGTCTAAATGGCTCAGCTGAAATCTGGAATACATACAAATTATATTTTTAGAGAAACTAAATCTTGTGAACTTTTCCCTTTAAACAGAATGTGGCATGTTACTGCAACTGGCCATAATATATTTCGTCTTGTTATCAAATGTATAATATGCCAAGTCCAAACTTTGTTGTAGTTAAAGTACACGACTACTATCAAACCTACTCTGTTCACATGGTACAAAAATAGAGCAAATTGCATTTATTCACACCTACACTACATTTCCTGTGATACAAACACACGGCTTACTCTAAAGTGTTACAAATGTTGTGCATAGTCTATTTCTACGCCTGTATTTGGCTGTAGCACTCCTGCTTGGTGTTTTGGCTTCGGATTGGGATGACAAAATCACAAACATTTAACAACTAGAATACAGAGAAAAGAGGGGGTATACACATGACAAGTTGACATGATCACTTACAAAGAAATTGGAGATCACAAACTTACAAAAAGTAACATCTCCATTCACGTAATTCACAACCTGAAATATACTGATCCGTGCAAAATGACACTGTGATCCAAATACCATACATTCCTTTGACTTGTACAAGGTGGTTAAAAAACCATGATTGTAGGTTGTGTTTCTTTGAACCATATTACGTCCCTCTAGCCCAAAACTGTTACAGTGATTGGCAATTGAGTCCCAAGTTACAAACTGTTCTAGGAATAGACAGAAATAAGGGATAAATTCAAAAACTGATGCACAAAAGGTGCATGGGTGACACAAGACCAGTGTTGTAGTCGGGTCCACAATTTCCGTAGCAGAGGCCACCCTAAAACACATTCTTTCCATCAAGTTTGTACAGATGTCTTGGTCCGAGGCCCAGGCCGAGGCCACCAAAATTTGGCCTAAAGTCCTGCCTGAATTACAACAACAGTGCACAGGACTGATTCAACAAAGAGGGGATGGAATGATACCAGTGAACTTCTGTGTAGGTTTTGCAATAATGACTCTTTTGAGGTCACTACATTACCAATAGTGGACACGAACAGGGTCGCTGTTGACACATATTTGGTCACAGCGACTGCCCATACTGGTATCTAACTCCTTTTCGGGTTAAGTTGATCTAGTGGCATTACTGCGCAACACGACAGATGTACACCTTACGACGGTCTTGCAGTTCACTTTTATGTAAGGTCATTAAATTAAGTGACTATCAACATTGATGGGGTTAACCCTCACTCAAATGTGGTTAATGTCCTTTGGCTGTGATAGTATCTGACTACATTTTGGGTTAAATTGACCCAGCAGTACACCAAGGATAAACATCTCATGGCAATTTTTGACTCCTTATCATGCTTCAAATGATCAACGACAGAGGGCTGGTATTTGACAATACAGTGCACTCTCGTTATAAAGAACACTGATATAACAAAATTTCAATATAAAGAAGTAAAATCTCTGGTCCCATATCTTGGATTTCCTTTGTATTTTATGTTTTTTAACCCTGATATAAAGAAATTTCATTATAAAGAACAAATTACATGGGTCCCAAGGACTTCTTTATAACGAGAGTGCACTGTATTACGAAAGATGATAATAAACTGCTTACAAGTCAAATTAATCTCAGCACGTTGCTAATACAACCACTGACATCAAACTTAGATATGATCCAATGTTGACACAACAAATCCTTGGAAAATGATAAAAATTGGTAATATAACTGAATTTGAAACTTACATAACTAAGGCCAACTAAAATCAATTTTGATGTGTTGTTATATAGATTTTTGTTGCTGCTAATTGAAACCTTTGGTATTATCCACAATTATGAAGCTTCACAGGGGCACAAATCACTAAAACCAAATGATTTTCAAGGTAGTGTTAAAAGAATATTTTTGTTACCCATTGTTGACCTTAAGCTGTAATAAAAAACACTTAATGGTACCGGATGCACTCACAACAGCTTAAAGAGAAAAAAAAAATTAAAATCATTATTAGAACACAGATTGATATAATCATTCCCCTCAAAGCATTGTCAAAAGAAAAAACATTTAATAATGTTAAAATATCGACAGTAAAATGTCTAATGTTAACAGGCATGGCCAAGACTTTGTATTATTTTCTTGGTCTATGCAGATTTGAGCACAGTGTTGTTGGGGTGACGTTTGCCACAGGTCACACTAAGGAAATACAGTTACAGCTACAGAAAACTTATTCTTTCTCTCTTTGACACATTCTTTCACACCTTTTTATAATGGAATGGTAGAGAAAAAGGCACTAAAGGACGTACAATTTCATCATCACATTTTCTCTTTAGAAAACCACCTACAAACACAGTGTAAAACATACCAATGTCTATTATTAGTCACCGACACAAACAGCTTACATAATGCATGTCTGAATTTCTGTATGTTATGTACCAACATACGTACAAGCACATCACAAACATGTGGAATGTTGTGAAATTTAAACACCATCCAACATTTTTCTCCCCTATCACCTTTTCTGCAGTAAATATGCATAAAATGCAATTAAGCAAACATTCAAATTTGAGCCCTAACTGTAATTTTTTGATTAAACTATGCTTGGAAAGCTGCACATGTATGTAGTCCTCCTTTACGTGTTTGTATTAGCAGCAAAGCATTGGAATGGCATGCACTCAAGTGTGCGCAAGTACACCTATAATCTGAGCACAGTAGATGTAAATCAATTGTTACACATTAATTTTGACAATCTAAAATGTTAAAATTTTTACAAAAATTATTCAAACATTAAAATCAAAATGGAGAAGAGTTTGAAAGGACTTTTGATGGCTGTGTAGACAAAAATTTACTTGACAGAGAGAAGTGTTATCACGTATACTATTCGAATACTGGATAAGTATATAGTATGCATCTGCATTTCTTGTCTGGTGCTTTAGTAAATATAGTTCCGAGTCAAGTCAATTTAATATCCAGAATAGAAACACAATATTTCAATTTGGGTGTTCAAGCATACATGCAGAGCTGTTGTGGTGAACATGAAACAAACCACACTGTTCTAAAATTACAGCTTATAATATTTGTCTGCCATGGTCACATAAAAAACAACACCTTAAAACAAACATTTTACACACATAATCCTCATTAAATTTATTTCCTTTTTACAATAAAATGTAGTTCAACATTAAAAAAAAAAAGTACTATGTGACCTTCAGAATTTAGAGAAAGAAACAATAACACACTAAATTTGGTCTGTAAAAAATATACAAGCATCAAACAGAATACCCCAGGCTGTATGTGGTAAGATAGCAGATATTAAATAAATCAATCGAAACATCAGACATAAAACTATTTACACAGCGCATAAAAATAGGAAATAATATATATTAATTAACTTAAAATGTCAAATAAAATCATGCAAATTACAATCATCTTAGATTCAGTTCCTAATTCTTCTTCAACAACTAACAAAGCAAGGCACTTTAGGTAGAATACATCAGCAACACGACATTTTTTTTTCTCTCTTCCTTTTCTCTCCACTCTCCACATTTTTTTTTTCCCTTTTCAATTTCCTGAGAAAGAGGTGGTGACGGATTTACAAAAAAAGCTGAGAACAAGGCCACGAAGAAGACGAGTCAAGATGACGGGATCCTCTCAACGAAGGGCCGCCGCCTTAGTAGAATGAATACGCGGGCTTGTACGACTGCAAAGAGAAAAATGAAATGGGACGATATTAAAGGCATTGTTAAACAACAACAGTGAAAAATTATCAGCTACATAATTCTGCATGCTACTAGTTTCCCTGATAAAGTGTAAACAAAAAGCCCTGAAGGAAACTGCAGTCCAAAACGATCATTACATGCTTTAGTTTTTCCATGTAGACTGCTTTGTTAAAGAATTGTTGTCCCAAGGACATTTAATAATTCATGTACCAAAAAGGGACTTTTGGGGTTCAATTTAGCACTCTTATTCAATTTGCAGTTTTTTGCTGTACAAACACACTTCTTTCGTGGAAATGTGAATGACTTGCCGGACCGGATAGAAGGGTATTATATCAAGTATCAGGATTGGGGGGGGGGGGGGGGGGGGGGGGGGGGGGGGTAGGGGAATCGGTCTCTACTCATGTTTTCATTGCATTTATTTGTTTGTGCAAATTGGTGAACTTGGCATAAGATGGGAGTGAAAGGCACAGTAGACAACATGAGAGAAAAACGTAAGAGAATCGGCATATTGTCATTTCTGTTTGAAACACTTTTGCTTAGACTTTTAGATATCTAGCGGCATAAAATCATGGGATCTCTAAGCTCAGAGGGATTTCTTAATATCCAAAAAGATCTTTAAAAAGGGTCGACATTTTAACCATAATAAAAAACTTTTCTCTCAAAAGCACTAAACATTGCCACATATATGAACAATATCTTTTCAAAAGAAACACTTGCAGAAAAGAAATTAATTTCAGTTATGACACTGTATAATGATTCAATGCTACACAACATACCAGTCTTCTTTCAGAATATGAACATGTGCAACACATTTCCAACAACAAATTCATAAAATTTACCATTATTTCATACAAAGATTGAATACCTAATTACAGAACTTAAGCATTTAAATAGAAATTACTAAATAAATAATTGTACATGTGCCCTGTGCTGCAAGAAAAAAAGTATCAGTATGCGGAGTGGAATAACAAATAAAACAATGCATGAAAGAAACATATTGATAACAAATAAAACAATGCATGAAAGAAACATATTGATAACAAATAAAACAATGCATGAAAGAAACATCAATATTGAAAGTACATAATAACTAAAAATATGAAGTAACATCATTGAAAGACAAAGTAATCACTGCAAAAAACAGATTTGATTCTCAGATATGAGGCAAAGAAAAAAAAAATGCATCAGAAATAGCTTAATGGAGAAAGAATAACCACAAAAAAAATAGGTGAAGTGTGAGATAAGCAATCTCCATTTCATAGAGTTTGCCTACTGTCCACAGCAAAATGATGAACATATCACCTGATGAAAATATATTTTGAGATAATTACAAAATAAATGCCCTATTATCGAACCTAATCTATTAACTCGACGGTATAATTTACCCACGGTACAAGAGACAGGGCTTACACATACAAAACCTAGCCCTTTGATACAAAATGTAAATAACTTGCCGTCCATTGTTGTTCATTATTCTCAATAATGGATTGAGCTAGATTACATGTAACTATTGGACTTGCCGATTTTAGTCAATCGACGAACAAAGCATACATACAAGCCAATCGGCAAACGTAGCACAGAAAGATTTACGTATCCCTACTCTTATGTTCATTTAGTGCAGTTTCTCTAATAATGTTTAAGCATCTGTTAAAACCTGTATTGCAAAGGAACATTTCATCCTAAATCTGATCCAAGCTTTTATCGTAAAAAGCCGCAGGTCTGATTTCTGATCATAATAATTTGAAATAATTCAGTTTGATGTCTGTGAAATGTCACTGGTTGCATTAAATGACAACCATTTTCTGTCTTTGGACCTTACATTTAGCTGACAAGTCTGACGCTTAGAAATTGAAATTTAGTATAGAGAAATATTGTGAGCAAATTAAACAGTTGATAAAGAGAGAGAGAGAGATTATTTTCTTACACAAATAAATTCACAACAAAATACATCTCACAAGGGTCCTAACCATTAAAGAGAACACACAGTACTGGTTGATGATGAAAAATCTTTCATCAAAATTTCACATTTCCATATTTTCCAGCTGAGAGTAAATTACATTTGCATTATCATGTGGGACTAATTCACTTCATATGCAATAAAAAGTTGAGGAATTGGCAGTTTGAGTACCCAACGGAGTAAGCTCCGTTGCTGGAGTGTGTATGGCACACAATTTACATAGTCCCACATATAGATTTCTGTGTTAGTACTTTGTCAGCAGTGGGGATTTGTGTAACAGATATGTCCAAAACAAAGTATTCTGTTGTTTTCAACTACTTTCTCCTGTACTATAGTGACATTTTTAGAATACCATCTGTTCACAGAAGGTTTGAAAGCAGTTGATATAAAAATGTTGTTGGTCTGCAAGTAATCAACCAGTACTGTGTATTCTCTTTAAATTGTATACTTAGGAAAAAGATGGATAATTATGAGAACAAGAATACATGCAATAAAGTTGCTGATATTTATCCAAATGTAGACAAGTTTACAAGCATGGGAAGCGTGTATCGATAAAAGTTCAACCTGTTTATCTCTGTAAAATTTCATAAACTTCATGGCAATTTAAGTACATGTATGTCATGAAAACGAATCAATGAAAAGTATTTCAAATGTCAAGTTGTAGTATTCACAATCAGGTTTTGTTGCATTTTCAAAATTAAAAGGCAAACAAATTTTTATAAAAAGTTTATTAACGATTGCAAATCATTTTGATTCATGGATATGAAATCTACATAGCCAGGCTGTAATTTTGGGGGAAAATAAACCAATACACTAAAAATCTGACCAACATCAATGGAAAGACATTCAATGGTTGTTTTACATCATTGTCATCAACAACTGGAAAAAAAAATCCACAGGAGCTTATAGAAAAAGAAGCATGATGGTGGTGAGCGAAAAGTTTATAGCTGGATGAATGCTACATTTCAAATGAAAGGTGTAAAAAATTTTTATAAAAGAATATAGACTGATAATGATCATATCAATTATCATGCATAATATAGCTTTGTTATCATAAGAAAGGCTATTGATATCATCATTCATGACAGTATTGTTGGCACTCTACTGCGTTATTGAAACATATCAATCTTATGCTAGCATGCTCTCAAAGAAAGACCACACAAACATGCACTGTATTACATCTTGTACGGAACAAACAAAGGATGCTTCATTGTCTAGGAGCAGAATTACGAACTTGTTATACAGCATGTCTAAAAAAAATTAGTTCTGCTCAATTTGCTTGTTTTAATCTTGAGATATGTATATTAAAAAACAAAAGGGTAAAATCACAAATGTGCCACCTTTATGGGAAGAGGGCCTGAAACTATCATTGATTGTATTTAAAGTGACAAATTTGTGATTTTAACATTTTGTTGTTAACTAAAAATATCTCAGGATTAAAACAAGCAAACTGAAGCTGAGACTTTGCCCTCGACATTGTCGTATACCATCATGTCACAACAGTATTTTCTTATTGCCAAAGAGGGCACTTTTCACTTGCACAATTATTTTTGAGACACGCTGTAGTTGTCAGTTTTATGTTATTATGATATAACTAAAAAAAATCCATGTAAAATTTCAGCCAATTTCTGAAATGTTCTCTGTTCAAATCTATAATCATCACAGTGCTATCCCATTTGGTAGTACATGTAGTCCATTAAGTGCAATTACACACTAACGGAAAGTGGCAGTAACAAATAATCCAATAAAACTACTTGATTTTAAACTAATCACCCAAATTTTCTGCAATGCTGAAAATCCAAGGAAATGCATAGAAAACGGGCAGAAGATAGATTTCTGCACATTTTGATATTCCAAGAAAAGTCTAATTTAAACACTTCTTTACGGAGTAAACTCATTGTTTTGAAATGCACTTATGAAAGAAATAGCACTGAAGAAAATGGAGTTGTGATTGTTTTTTTCAAGAAAATGCAACATCACTTTTAGACACAACACACACACACACACACACACACACACACACACACACACACACACACACACACACACACACACACACACACA
>JZLH01S0160387.1:6027-21305 GCA_001188425.1 Eucidaris tribuloides
CTACTACTACTACTACTACTACTACTACTACTACTACTACTACTACTACTACTACTACTACTACTACTACTACTACTACTACTACTACTACTACTACTACTACTACTACTACTACTACTACTACCACTACCACTACTACTACTACCTACCTACCTATGACGACTACTCCTTACTACTACTACGACTACTACTAATACTACGACTACTACGACTACGACTACTACTACTACGACTACTACGACTACTACGACTACTGTACTACGACTACTACGACTACTACGACTACTACGACTACTACTACGACTACTACGACTACTACTACGACTACTACGACTACTACGACTACTACTACGACTACTACTACTATGACTACTACTACGACTACTACGACTACTACGACTACTACTACGACTACTACGACTATTACGACTACTACGACTACTACTACTTATAATCATCATCATCATCACCATCATCATAACAGTGACACCGCCGATGCTCATGGCGGGTGTCAAGCAGCAGTTCTCTAATAGATATAAAGAATTATTACGGCTTAAAAACATAAAATAGTTTTTAAAAAGTGCTTGTACCACTTATCACAATTCCCAGAATATGTAACAGAAAAATATGACTATATAACAATGGAACCCCTCACCAATCAATAATCTTATTATAGATTTCACTCACTCTGTGCCAGCCTGCTCAATTGTTATTGTACAGAATAGTCTACATTATTCAATAGACACGGTATATTGGGTCACGATAAATCTATTTACCGGGATTTGACAGAATTATCCGCCCTTACAGACTCGCGTGGGTGTGCAACTCATCTTTATTATTCATAGGGAAATAAATCTGTGCTAGCTGCATGGAAATATATTGCTTGAATAGAAATATGCACATCTTGTGGTAAATGTCAGTTTAAATGTCGCATGTATACGTCCGTACAAGAGTCAGGTAATTCTGTTCTTTGTGTTGTTGTGGTGGTTGTTGTTGTTGTTGTTGTTGTTGTTGTTGTTGTTGTTGTTGTTGTTGTTGTTGTTGTTGTTGTTGTTGTTGTTGATAGTAGTATCATTGTATCGTCGACAGCGAAACCAGATACGTACAGTATAACGAAATAATCTGATTCTATCCTTGCAGTATACGCACGCCACGCGGCCTGCCTCGGTTTCCTGGTTTCGCAACGTAGAAAATATGACCAACGCTCGGGTTCACAAGGTATGGCTTATTTCCTTGTTCTACTCACTTTCAATGAAATTCCTCATTTGAAAGCAGTCTACAGAAGAGTGGAGTACACGTATTTTCCGGGCAAAAAAGGGTCAGCTGTCGAGTAAAGGGCATGTTGTAGTAGTTCTTTAACTCTACCACGTGCTAGACAGACAGTAATATCCTGTAGACTGTAGTACATAGGGATAAAAACACACTTGTACGAGAGAGAAAGAGACCAGAGAAATAATGTGTGTATGTAAGTGGCCGTCTCTGTCTTTTTTTGTGTTACTAATTGTGTATATCTCTATGACCATATTACCGACTGTTAGTCTGTTGAATATCTATGCTTTATACGGCCTTATTTTTACAATACATGTAGTTGTACAAGTCTCTGTGCGTCGTGTAGGCCTATATTATGAATAATGTGTGTTTATGAGTCTGTCCGTCAAGAGTTTCATGTTACTTTTTGCTTCATGGGATGGTTCTCGGACTGGGTTCTCGGAATATTCATACCAGCCGAATAATTCAGCTTGCTGGTATGTATTGTACTATACTTTACCTTGTAGAGGCGGCGCCACGGAAGGCAGAGGTGCCTGTTGCCCCCTTTTGTGTTCAAGCTATCGGAAGCTGTTTGGCCAGTATTTATTGATTTTTTTGGTGGGGGGGGGGTGGTGCAGGCAAAAATGCTTTCCGTTGCCGTCGGCCCCATGGACAACTGTGTGTAGATCTAAGCTATTTTATACTCCACCGGAGTGGTAATTCATGTATATCCTTGCCAGTGGCAGTACACTTTCCAAACTTTTGTATTCTAGGATGTTTAGCTCTACCATATATTTCAGATATCAAAGTTTAATTTTTTTTTATTGAAGCTCCACAATGGTAACTTATGTCTTTAATGCTTGGAAATGTGCATGGACATTTCGATGCCATGTGGATCAATGCTCCCTGCGACTTTCTTGTGTGTGTCCACTATGGTCTGTATTGACAGTTGGTCCACATCCGTTGGGTCTAACTACAACCCATTGATACAACACGCACTTGTGCATCTGCAAACAACAGACTTATGTGATATCTCGAGTGTAACGGGCTAATCACTGATTATCGATTTTCGATTTCCTTTCTAAACTGATCGAAGCTGACCATGTCCGAAAACCCAGAGTTTAAACCTGTCAGTATTGGAACAGAATTCCAGACATACACATGCAGGGCAAATGATATTCTAAGAGTGGTGGCCGGGACACAAGAATAAACACTATATTTTTCTTGTGTCATTCGAACAAAAATTTATTTTTTCTGCAACCCAGAGCTCCATTCCAAGGAGTGCTAAGTCCATGTTTAATCATTTATTTCTCCCTTTTTATATAGCAGTTACATATAAGAAAACGTCAAGACTGGGGGAAAAAAAATACAAAAAAAAAACAACTGAGAAAAACGAGTTTGTTCAGAAAAGTATTGTAAGTGACATATTCCATATAGCGCCAAAAATCCACGCAGGCAGGGGCGCAAATCCACGAAGGAATGCTATTTTCATGTGGGCGGGGGGGACACAACAATAGCGTTGTTTCCCCCCCCCCAAATCGAAATAGCATCCTGCGTGGATTTGCGCCCCTCCGTGACGCCAGGAATTCTATTCAAGTGGGAGGGATCGTATTGTTGTGTCCCCCCCCCATGCAGATTAGATTTGTCTCCCATGCCAATATTCAACAATTAATATAATTGTGGAAAAAACACTGAATACATTAAGTTTTTTAATGCGTGGTAGCCTGAAATCAAACACGTCAAAGTGCTTCAACAGAACATAATTCTATTACATCACGACAATTCAAGAATCGCTGTTTGCTCCAAAGGTTCGGAAGTGCAGTCGACAACTTTTCCACGCTTTCGAAAGGAACTCTTCCTCTGTTGAAAAATCCTGAATACGCCACTGCGACCTTTGGTTGAACAACGAACATCTGAACTACAAGATCCTTCATGCTATAGTACTGGTGTCTCTGATAAGGTCTGACGCTCTGACAAATAAGCAGTTCAAAACGATAATTTAGTGCTTTTAAAAAGTGAAAATCAATGTTACAGACCTTTTGACTGTCCCCATATCATTAATGCATGTGCCAATATTTATTTGTACATATTTTGATAGTGATTAGTGACATTATTACTGTGTAAATGTTTTGTGTTTTTTGTCTATTCGAAGTTTTTCATGTAGGGTCACATATCAAAATTTGACAATTTTTTTAATGGCATCTACAATGATGTTTTTAAAGATACTACATTGTGGAAGCCCCATTAAAAACAAAAATCAAACCTTGCTATTTGACATATCTGACAGTGTCCGAATGGACAAAATTAATAAACATCCTAGAACATGAATATTCAGACACTTATGCTGTCACTTGTATGCTATGTACAAGTAAAAATTGGCACGTAAACTGAATGATTGTCTGCTGACATTCAGCAAAACAGCGGTCTATGGGATGGTCGCTCAATGATTTTCACTTTTTAAAAGCACTTAATAGTTGTTTTGAACTGCAATGTTTTCGGGGCTTCATTTTTAGACCTTATCAGAGACACTGCATGGGGGCATGGGATATAATGTAGCTCAGATTTTTTTTTTTATAACAAGAAACATTATTATATGATGTCTTTAAGATAAACGTCGCGTCACACGATGACAGTCAATCATAATTATCATGGGCATACATACATAGGTCATCACACACCACGTTCTGATGAAGTCGTACGTTTCCGTCAATTTAACAACTTTCTCGGTTCACTGGATATGTGGGTTCACGTTCAGTTCAAATCGGATTTTTGGGGGGGAAACAAAAGGAAGAAGAGCAACCCGCTCATGGTACAGAGATGACTGAAAGTGGGATAATCTGACTGGTCAAGCTACGAATAGAGAGTCGAGAAGGCCGCATAAGTTCTTTCCAGATCCAGTTGTGGACTAGTCTCCGAGTAAAGCGTAAAGAGGTAACGTTACGTGAATTCATCCAGAAACTTACTCTTTTGTTAGTCACCTATAATTAGGCCCATCACATTCAATAATATGCCACTTATGAATATTTTCTATGTGTTTGTTGGTACTTGGTAGTATACTGTGAGTCTAGGTTATGTATGTACGGTATGTATGTATGTGCCTGTGTGTATGTATGTGTGTATGTGTGTAAGTTTGTACGTATGTGTGTATGTTTGTATGTTTGTTTCTATGTATGTTTGCATGTATGTGTGTGTATGTATGTATGTATGTATCTATGTCAGTTTGTTTGTATGTATACACATGTAAGTATTTATGCATCTCTTTGTATATGTACCCGCGATGCTTAAGTCAGAGCCTGCCCTTTACCACGAATTGAGATAATAAACCTGGCTTCATGTTTACTTTACTTTCAATTGACTTAACAATGAAGTCTTTAATGTCGACCATTCAAATTCTATGAACATAGACATTAAACAGATTACCCACTCCTGTCATGGCAAGGCAGTTTCTAACATATTCAACATTTTTAATTTGCTCCAAACCCCAAAAGGCTCATTGAAATGAATTGAATTGAATTGAATTGAACTAAATTGAATTGATTTGGAATGTATTGTCCATACATCGGAAATTTGAGTTTCACTGGTTTACAATAATTGTTACAATGTTTCAATACAAATATCATAATATTACATACAATATACAAATAGAATCTAATGTTACGCTGGAAAACAAATGAAATTAAATCAAAGAAAAACAGCACCGCAAAATACTTGATTTGCACATATTTTTGTTGTTGTTTTGATGGGAGGTATGAATGCATGCACGCACATGCGTGACCCTAACTTAACCCTAAACCTAATCCTTTGCATTTACACCAAGCTTTTAGGCCGGCCTAAAGCTTGGTGTAAATGCAAAGGAGGCCCGAGGCCCTCCCCGATTTGGGACCACCTCTGGAGGTAGTCTCGGGCCGCCCCGAGGCCGGCGTCGGGCCGGCCTATATTTGGTGTAAATGCAAAAGGAGGCCCGAGGCCCCCAATTTAACACGCGATGCGGCGCTGTTACGTAATACACAATGCCCAGACCGTATACTTCCGGTGTGTGTAGCGTACAGGTATAACCGTGAATCAAACCAATCATCAAACCAACCATCGTAAATTTGCTAAAAAGGACATCAAAATACATGAAGTATTATATCCGTTATAAGTATCATGCACTTTTTGTCTTTATACAGTTGTTCGAACTGCATTATGTTGTATCAACATCTACACTACAAGTAATGAAAAATATTGCTGTTTATTAGTTACTTCAGAATCTCATTCTTGACCAACATTTTTTTTAATCGACTCTCTTACGAGAGTTATACGTGCATCGAATCGCGCACCAAAGAAATCGCGCACCAAGGAGATTTTTATATATATATATACATTTAAGTAGAAATACCGATTTCTAGTAGTAGGGAGACACAATGCGGCGAGTTTTAGAAAGGGGGCCTCGGGCCGGCCTAATATTTAGTGTAAATGCACAAAATTGCGGGCCTCGGGCCGGCCTAAATTGGAGGCCCGAGGCCGGCCTTTTGGTGTAAATCGGGCCATGTCATCTAACCACTATAAGACCATCGATTTAGGAATTTCGCTGATGTCCTCGACACGCTTTAGTCAGAGTGGAAGAAAAAGTCACATTCCGAGGAAATGATGACGACTGAGCAACGATAAGCCGCAACAATGAAATAATGATCTGAATAAATTAGTATCAAATGGATTTTTTTTAAATATATATCGTCGTGCGGCTTGCAGAAGGTCGTTAGCAAATACTCTAAGCAGAAGGGCGTTAACAGTAAATTGCCTCTAATTTGAAACCCATAGGCTTATTCCATATCTTCGCCTTACGTACTGAAAAAGGGATCTAAAACATCACAGTACTTTGATTCCATGTGAAATAAGCCAATGGTCGTCACGTGATAAGCAATTTACTATTAACGCCCTCCTGCTTAGAGCATTTGCTAACGACCTTCTGCCAGGCGCACGATGATTATATTGTTTAATAATGAGGACACCCGATTTGGCAACATTCATGTCTAGTTTCGATGTCGAAGTTGTAAAATTATATTCAAACGGACAACTCAGAACTACAAAGATTTTGAAGAAAAAAAATGCTGTCACTATCAAAATGAATTTATCACCTTGATAATACTCCCCCCCCCCCCCATGACAAAGGGGCATAACTGACATTTTGGTGTTTTGGAGATATTGAGCAAAATGTGTTTTGTTCAAAGCCTTACAGCCCTATTCAGTGTCCTTTTAACAAGCGGATTATGAAGCAAAGGGACACTTTTAATTCATATTTTTTGTGTTCTGCATGTTTAACATGGTGTACTGAGTCCCCTACACAATATATAACTCAATTTTGCCAAAAATATTAGTTATGCCCTTTTGTCATGGGGGGGGGGGGCAGAATAAACGCTTACTGGACAACAGTAAATTAACTTTATGGACATATATGTGGTAAATCTGGACTCTGATAGCTTTTCACTTTTGATTTTGGAGCAATCAAACACAACTTTGGGGACTCAACGGATCGCCCAATAACATTTTCAAACTCTTCAAAATCAAAAGTAAACACAACGCGTCAAAATAGTCATACCCAAGACATGCACCCTATACATCTCCCCGTCTTACCGCTTGAGCTTCAATTTTTTAAAGTAGAGTTTCGAGAAAATAATTGCCGTTGAACGCAGACAACTCTTCAGACGTGTTTGAATTTGATCACAATTGGATTTTACATTTGATTTTGAAGAGTTTGGAAATGTGATTGGGCGATCCGTGAAGTCCCCAAAGTTATACCAGGAGATGCCCTCATGCCCTGTGTAAATAATCGTTAGTGTTCGTGATATCACAGTAATGATTACTCTGATTGGTTAGAAATGATGGATAGTGTTACGCTTCTTTTGATTACAAAACAACACGTTTTCCTTACTATGCAAATTAACACCACTTCCTTTAAAGGTATTGGCTAACATTTACCACAGTTAAAAAAAAATCTGAGCCACTTGATTCCCCATGCTACCAGTGTCTTTGATAAGGTCTAAAAATGACGCCCTGAAAAAATTGTATTTCAAAATGATTATTTAGTGCTTAAAAAAAAGTGAAAATCGTAAGTTGATCGGATTCACCTGCCCATTTCCTCCCATAGACTTAATGTGTGTACGCCTACGCTATTTAAACTCGCCCGGAGTTTTGATTGTTTATTCATGCATAACTTACCATTGGCAGTGTAACTTTCCAAACTTTTTTATTCTAGGGTGTTTATTTGTCCATATGAACACTACTATGTAGTTCAGATATCAAAATTTGACAATTTTTAAAATTGAAGCGCCACATTGTTAGCCTATTTAAAGGTAGACATACACGGTCAAGGTGTTCTCCGAGTGCAGACAAATTTGTTGTTGTGTTTTTTCTTGCGATCACGATCAATAAGGACTAGTCTTGTAATACAGGCTCATATTCTTTAATTCAGTTATATGTGTATTGATGCAATGGATTAGTGTCCAAATTGCAAGACGAAAACGGCTGCAGAGACTCATTACCCAAACGGTATTGTGGGAAAGAGTCTGTGTCCTCACTTTCATAATTTGAATCGTAGGAGGGCGATGTACGTTATTTACTGCTCGATACATGGGTCCAGGCATTGATGGCGCCCACAAACACAAAGACAAACAAAACAAACAAACACCCCAGCAAAATAATAAATATCAACTAAAACGTTCACACCCGCTGTGGTAAAGTTAAGTATAAAGCTCTCTTCATAGAAACCTTTGGTAGAAATACGTAGTTTGGGTGAACAATGTCGACGGTTAATCGAAGGGAAGTGGCTGACTTGCAAATCCTGAAACCAATCTTTAAAACATATATAATTCAGTCACAAAAAAAGACCGTGAGAGTGAGAGCGAGTGCTCCGCGCTGAGCTATCATATTATCCGCACTCTGTCGTGAATGAAGTAGTACACTGGGGTTGCAGGAATCGGCAGCCGCGGAGTATTTCGCTCATTAGGATCACGTGCCAGTGCTGTTCGCATTCCAATAATATTGTATTCAAGCCAATAATATTGCTTTGCACATCGTGAAAATGAGGCTCAATCACTGGATGCGAGAAGCTAAATCAAAATTAAGAAAGCTCACCTGCTTCCGCCCTGATCGCAATTGGGTTTGGAGGATTGAGATTTGGGACACTGGCGGCAGCCATGGCGGGGATGAGGGGAAGGGGGAACAGTTCATCGGATTTCGAAATTGGGAGCCTTTTTGAGCAATTTCGGCGCCGCCCTATTGGTGGTCTTTCACACTCCTATGCAGTTTTACTGTGGTGCCGATCCTGATTAATGGATACAGCAAAAAGGTTATTAATTCATAGCCTGCACTATCCAAACTACTACTGAGACTAACTACTACTACTGACTACTACTACTACTACACTACTACTACTACTGCTACTGCTACTACTACTACTACTACTGACTACTAAATACTGACTGCTACTGAGCTACTACTACTGACTTCTACTTCTACTAGCAATGCTACTGCTACTACTACTACTACTACTGACTACTCTACTACTACTACTGACTACTATCTACTGACTAACTAGCTCGGCTGCTATTACTACTACTGACTTCGGCTAAGCTGCTACTGAACTAAACTACTACTACTGCTAGCTACGTACTACTACATGCCTGACGTATACTACTACTCTACTGCTATTGCGTAACTATATACTGACTACTCACTGACTGACTACGTTACTACTCACTAACCTGACTACACTGGCTGAACTACTGGCTACTACTACGATGACTTGATACTAGATCTACACTACTACTACTACTACAATAACTACACTACTACTACTGACTACTTACTTACTACTACTACATTGCACGACAATTGGTGACTCGCTCCCTTTAACTGATAGTACTACCTGGTCGGTATCTCATGAAGACATTAATGAGTGACTCCGGGTCAGAG
This sequence comes from Eucidaris tribuloides, assembly GCA_001188425.1. Classification (NCBI taxonomy): domain Eukaryota; kingdom Metazoa; phylum Echinodermata; class Echinoidea; order Cidaroida; family Cidaridae; genus Eucidaris; species Eucidaris tribuloides. The sequence continues at coordinate 15,229 of JZLH01S0160387.1, forward strand.
TGCGATCCCAAATATTTACCCATGTAGCGGGGAGAAGTTCGGAATTGTTCTTCAGATGTCGGAATATTTATTCGAAGCATCTCTGTTCGGCCTGTCATCTATTAACTAGCAGTTACTGTGTGAATGGGCGGTGGATTACGATTTCAATAGATTCGATTTGTAGATTACAGAAGAGATGTTTCGGTGAATGCGGTTACGACGTGTCTGGACGCTCATTTGTAAAAATGTTATTAATCATTCCCACCGAAATGGTAATACCAATTCACTTCAAATATATTGATTTATATATAAAGACTAAAGACTTTAGCTTATGATCATAAAGGAGAGAACATGAAAGACTACAAGAAAAGGAGGAAGCAGGGGAGAGTGAGGAGGAGGAGGTGAAGGAGGGGAAGGTAGAAGTAGAGAGAATGAAGAGAGAAAAGAAGAAGAAGAAGAAGAAGAAGAAGAAGAAGAAGAAGAAGAAGAAGAAGAAGAGAAGAAGAGAAGAAGAAGAAAGAGAAAAGAAGAAGAAGAAGAAGAAGAAGGGGGGAGGAAAGAGGAAGAAGGAAAGAAGAAGAAGAGAAGGGAAGAGGAAGAAAAGAAAAGAAGAAGAGGAGAGAGAGGAGGAGGAGGAGAGAAGAAGAAGAAGAGAGAAGAAGAAGACGATGAAGGAGAAAAGAAGAAGCAGGAGAAGAAACAGACGGAGGTGGTAAGAAGAAAATAAGAAAAGCGAGGGAAGAAGAAGACAAGGAGATAAAGGAGGGGAGATGTGGAGGTGAAGAAGAAGGAACTAGGATGAGAATGAAGATGAGAAACGGATGTTGAATGAGATGAGATAGGGGTGTGAGGTGGAGGAGAGGGAAAACGGGAGAGAAAACAAACAAATTGTAGTTAAAAGTGAACCTATGTCACTATAAGCACTCAGTGTGTCTTTGTGTGCCTCTTGTAAGTCCACACTCAACCGATGAAGGAGTCAATCAGAGGGTATACTCAGATTGCAATCTTGAGGCCCATTAACCCCTCTGTGAGTTCATCGTGGTTTTCATTCTCCCTATCATGGGGCATGGTGCCAACCTAATCGTTGATGGACTCTGTGTTGCTCATAGTTAGACTAGAAAAACAGACTGCGAGATTCCTGAAAAACACAAATTGTTTACGCGGGGCACGACGGCAAGAATTACGTTTAATGGATCTTTTATGTAATTCGCACAACAAAAATTATTCAAATGGTGAAAATATCGTACAATTTTTAATTGATAATGTTAACATGGTATTTAGTCCAATAAATGTTGTAATTAGTTTTAGACATGGCACAATTAATTTTGTCTAACGTCAGGCCAATGTCATGACAAACTGTTGTGTTCCGATCCATAGTTATAAATCATACCGTTTATCAGGTAGTGTCAGTGCTGTATAGATGGCGTTATTACCTAGAACTCTTCTTGTTCATGCAGGATGTATTGGGTATGAACGATCTATAACAATCAAACATTAAAACACAAGTTTTAATTTTGGGATTTGTTTTTTTGAATTTTATTAATCTTCTGGCCCGCAAAGATCATATCACAGGCAGATAAACAGATTCGGAATGCCTTTCGTTTTTTTTTGTTTTATTAATTATGAAAAATCTCGGGGGTGGGGGGGCGTGATTTTTCAAATACATTTTACAGTATGGCATCCAAGACGTTAATAAGGTGTTAAGGTTATCTGAATTATAACTCAGCAGAAAGAATCAGAATTCTTTGAAAAAAAAAAGTCGCCAAAACTAAATGCGAAGAGTGTGAAACAATTTTGTTTAGCATGAGAAGATTAAGTGATGATGATGGATGACGATGATGATGTTGACGATGATGAAGTGATGATGACGATAATGAGTATACTCGCTGTTAATGATAGATGATGACCGGACGATGATGATGATGACGACTGATGATGATGATGACGATGATGATGATAGTGATAAATGACGTATATGATGATGATCATGATGTTTTGTTCGTAGTGAAATATAAGCGGTAGTAGCGTGACAGTCTTTCAATAAACTATTTATATTAAAGCTATTCTTCAGCAGCCTGCAGTTACATGTATATTGTGTACAAACTCACAAGTATCAATAACTAAAACCGGCCGATCGAGTTGGGGATGTTCACACGGCTTTTCAGTTCAGTCAGTTGTTGGAAGAGCCTCGAGCATTTATGTTATGATCGTAAGTTTCCCTGCGGACAGTTAGAATTTCGCATGTATCTGGATTGGGATTAACCTTATTCGTAGGATTCACAACTAGAGGTAAGAACATTTATTTTGTCATAAGCCCTGCAGTGTAAAATGATATGTATGAAGGTGTTTCTTCAGATGGTATAACAGTGGTTGAGATGGCTGGAGGGGTAAATCTAGCACTAGTAGAAAAATATAACCACGCGGTACTACTACTACTACTACTACTGACTACTACTACTACTACTACTACTTACTACTACTACTACTACTACTACTACTACTGACTACTACTACTACTACTGACTACTTACTTCGACTACTACATACTACTACCACTACTAACTACTAGTATTAGTACTACTACTACTATATATTACATACTGACTACACACTACTACTATTACTACTACAGCTGACTACTCCTACTTACTACTACTACTAGTATTACTACTACTACTACTACTACTACTGACTACTAACTATACTTGACTAGTATTCCGCTACTACTACTACTGCTCGTCTTGCTCTATAACTACTTCTACTACTGCTTGGACACTATGTCTCCAACACAGGAAAAGGTAATCAGTAAGTAAATAGTTGAAGTAGTGAGTATACGCTAGTATATACGTAGTAGTTCGTAGTTAGTAGTAAATTAGAGGTAAAAGGGTAGTAGTAGTAAGTATTAAACCCTAGTAGTAGTAGTAGTAGTAGTAGTAGTAGTAGTAGTCAAAGTAGTAGTAGTAGTAGTATAGTAGTAGTAGTAGTAGTAGTATAGTAGTAGTTAGTAGTAGGTAGTAGTAGTAGTAGCTATGCAATAGTATAGGTTAGCTAAAGAATAGTTAGGCGCTATTCAGTGTGAAATTAGTTGAGCCTGTTGTTGCTGTTGTTGTTATTGTAGTTCCTGCAACTGCTGTTTGTTTGCACTACAATCCTCGGGTTACGTATCCTCGCGAAACTACTACGTAGTGATTTTCTTGTATATTCTTTCGCTTTAGCTTACTTCTGCTGTACGCATGAGAACGGGAGGACGTGCAGTATGCCCCGGTAGAGGGAACTTACTATTACGTTCCGGCAAAAGGGCTTCACAGGAGATTTCCTCTAATTTGAGAAATAATAGCCATATTTGATATTTGCTGACACTCAAAATATCACCTCTAATTTGAATTTCATGTGAAAAGAAATGTTTTCATAAGAGAAATTTAAGTGTTAAGGTCCGCTCTGCCTGTGAACGATAATGCTAGACCCTTCTGCGGTTGTCAAGAGACGTTAACAGCCACAGTGTTTGCTATATGCCTGTAATGTTGTTGTACCATTGCGCTCCTGACTAGGACCCATGAGTTGTAACGACGAATTGATGTGAGGACCATCATAAAATCCCGCATAAATCTGACAGTGTTTTATATAAAAACCAGGCGGGCAAAGAATTATTCATAACGTGGCTTGCGCTTTTGTTTGAAATTAATTTGGTAAATGAAGGCTATTTCATTTAAGACGGTATAACTCCCAGTGGCGACAACACCTTCAAAGTTGCCCGAAGGCTCAAATCCCGGAGATTTCTGCTGATCGTCGGAAGAGAAGAAGAAATTATCATTTAGAGACGAAGTCATCTCGAGGCTGGGTCCTATGGAGAGTGTCAACAGTGGGGCGATCTACTGGGGGGATAGCGGGTTTTAAACACCCCCCCCCCTTGTCGCGCCAAAGCGAAAAATTGTGATGTTGGATGAAAATGCACTATGTTTTAAAAAGCATTGGAAACACTACAAAATCAATTAATAATAATAATATAATAATAATGAATAATAGATAAATAGATAATAATAATAATAATAAAATAATAATAATATAATAATAATAATAATATAATAATAATAATAATAATAATAATATAATATAATAATAATAAGTAATAATAATAATAATGAATAATAATAATAATAATAATAATAATAATAATAATAATAGGTAATAATAATAAATGAATAAGGATAATAATAAATTCCATATTTTATTCGAAAATAAGACAGACATTACAAATAGAAATCTTAATTCGAAAATTCCGGAAAATTCATTTTGCCGGCAATTGATCGTGGGCCCGACAAGCCACTGGAGCAAGGCAGATCGACGTTGCTCTATCCTAAAATCGTTGAACGCCAAACAGAGGTATTCTGCAAACTTGCCATCTTTTTTACGTCTTTTGGTCTGACGCGGTCGGGCTCTGAACTGCCCGACCCTCAACCGGTTGTGAGGCGGACCGCTGCTACAAATAGAGCCAACACACTGAGCATCGAAGAGTGCCTATTAAAGCCTATACAATTTTTCGATTTGCAAGAATTCTGTATTGCAATCTTGCGCCGAAAATTTTTGAACATTTTTTCACTTTGCCCACCCGCCTCGAACCGAAAATGGATTGACGCCCTGGATCAAACCTCGCCTTAGATCCGCCCCTGAGTGTGCTTACTATTGAAATCAAATCATCTCACAAAGCCTAGAATATGGCCAATGGACTGCCGCGTGGATGTGAATGACTTTGATGTTATGGGTAGCATTCTATAATATTTAAGATACCGAAAAGTGTAATACGCCTTATTATCATTTTATATCTAACCTCAAATATTTGTGGATTGATAATACAATGCATCCCTAGGCGTCCATGTATTGGGGTGTGGAATATATACTCCTTTCACCCCCTCCTACTCGCCTCAAGGGATGACTACTCCGAATGCTCGTAATATTTAATTATTCGTGCATGAATTTCATATTCTCTTTAAATTTTGAAGTAAATGTGGTCAGAATTGTCCAAGCTTAAAGAACAGTGACGTGCAATAGGAGGAGTGCAAAAGACATCAACGCATACCTATACCTTATAAAACTGAGGCTAGAGTGTATATTCAGATTGAAGGAATAAGGCCATTTGTCTTGAAAGATTTGTTATTTGAGGAGAAAAACATTAATTTAGCCAGTATTGAATAAGATATCCAAGCCCTGATAGGGTACTTTGATCCGCATAAAGGAAATGAACAAGGACAAAAAAAGTAAAGATAAGAAAGCGATACAACAAATTCTCACCGTTTACAGCATTCTTTCTAATAGTAATGAATTATAATACAGTGTCTCAAAAAAAAATGTGCAAGTGAATAACGCGGCCTCTTTGGCAATTAGAAAATACTTTGTGAACAATCTTACAATGCAACGTGCAGAGCACGAGTCTCAGCTCTCAAATAGCCGTTAGTTTTGTCAATTTGCATATTTTGATCTTGAGGTATGTTTTTCAAATAAAAGGGTAAAATCCAGATGTGCCACTTTTTTACTACAATTCCGTTGTAAAAAGTAGCACAATTGTAATTCCAACCCTTTTGTTATTTAGCAAGATATCCTCGGAGATTTAAAAGTAAAAAGTAAAATAACAAAACAAATGACATTTTGAAAGCAAAGACCTTTGCCCTTAAATCGTTGATGTAAGGATCATGCCACAAGAGCATTTTCAAATTGCCGAAGAGAGCGCTTTTAGCTTGCAAATTTTTTTGTGACATGGCTGCAGCAATCTCAAAAATTGTACATAGTAAAAAGCGCTCTGACACTTTAAAATACTTCTTGTGACATAATGTTTACATCAATGTCAAGCAATGTCATTAGAAGCTTTCCAATGCGTGGTTTAATTATTACGAATTGCTTGTTTTTGAATCTCAGATATCTTATAAATAACAGAAGGGTGGGAATCACAATTGTGTCAGTTAGCGGGAAGAAAGGCCTGATGGCTAATCAACTGACTGTAGTAAAATTGGCACATTTGCGATTCTTTAACCTTTTCCGTTGTTAACTGAACATATCTCAGGAATAAAAACAAGCAAACTAACAGAACAAATGGTAGTTTGAAAGCT
>JZLH01S0160389.1:9530-22025 GCA_001188425.1 Eucidaris tribuloides
AAGTTTTGTATGGGCTGACTATGTTGCGTACTTGTTGGGAGAAGACGCTATGAAAATGTGGTGATGTGTAGTGTTTCAGGTACGACCTGGTCTACTAACTAATGTATCTTAGGCGGTTCGTATCGCTGCGCGTCGGGTGCGACTACTGTGAGTAAGAATTAAACGTGCAAAACTTAAGATTGCCCTATGCAGTGGCCCATTAAATTTTATATGAGTAATTACAGATAGGAATTGATTGTTGCACTGAAGCCAATGGCTTAATGTAGAGTTTATGCGTCATTACAAGAAACTAGGAATGACATAAGACTCTACGTCTAAGACTAAACGTAGGAGGATCAGGGCTGTCTCGACCTTCGGTCTAAGTTGAGTCTAACCGTAGCCGTAATCATGGGTTTATCTATTGTTATAATGACAAGGACGTAGAGACTCATTTTAAAAAGTCAATAATGAGGCACATCATGCTTTCGGGATTAGTGTAAAAATAATCTATCATCGGGTAATTGGCGAATCAAGTCATAGAACACACTCGGTTATCGCGTGCGTGTGTTCAGATGTTCCACAAGTACCGATCGTGCTCGAGTAGTTTTAACTAATGCGCTCTCAGGTGATGTGCATTGAGTGTGTAATAATGAGTGGACCTTGATAGAGAGTTAGATCTTAAACGGTAGTTAAACGAAGGGAATAGGAGGCGGGAAGACACGGACGGAGATCGAGTTAACGTTTAAGCGTTAAGTGCATAACATTATATTGAAATCTTATTAACAATCAATAAAGCAATATATTATGAATGAAGTGTTATAAAACAGAATATATAGAATAATGTTGTATATTAAGAAGGTCGTTTTTTTGATGTATTATTATTTATATGAGTTATTTTGCGCTTAGGGGAGCATTCATATATCTTGTTCATATGATTGGTAAGCAGAGAAGAGAGTTCACAGTGAGTGAAAAATAAACGACAGCTACCAGGCGAGTACTGTGAGAAAAAACATTTACGGATCGTCAAATAGGTAATGGTGTCAAATCCCGTAAAAGTAGTAGGAGTTAGTGGTTAGCGGTTAGGGTTAGGGTTGCTCCGTGTCGACATTGTCCGGAGCGACACTGTGCTATCTATGGGAGACAAAATGTCTCTACGGCGACAAATGCTCCGGGCGACATTTGTCTGGCGACAATTGCTCCGGCGACATTCTCCGGTGACATTGTCCGAGCGACAATTAGCTACGGCAGACAATAGATTCCTAATGAAGTGCGACAAAAGTGCTCAGGCGAATTTGGTCGGTGAGAATTGCTCTGGCGAACAGTTTGCGTCTGGCGACGATACTGAGTTGAAGTTCCTAATGTGCGGCAAAAGTATCGTGGCGGTCAATCGAACGGTGGTTGCGAAGACGACAGTGCGCAATACATCATTATTCAGAGAGAAATTAAGATTCAAAGTTTGACTAAATGCAACTTTTTGTCCAAGAACATTACAAGATATGTCATTGCTAGAGATATTGTAGAAAGCCCAAGACAATTGCTTAACATTGATATCTTTATTTTTACACAGAACAGAGAATCAGAGAAATATCGAAAAGAGCTACATGCTTGTAATTTGGTTTGAGCGGGTTTTAGATTTTCCGTGTACTAAAACGAGCCAATAGGGAGTTTCAACAGGTGAGGCAAATTTCAAGTAGTGCGTATCGAGCGAAAGCGCAGTACATATTCCTCACGTCAAAGTCAAATCAGTGGCGCGTATCTGAGAACGCGTATTTGCATATAAGTGCGCACGCAGTTGTTGTTTGCTGTGCTGGCTAAGCAACGTTTCCAATGGGATGTTGCGCATTTTATCAAAAATTTATAATAGGCACGTCTTAATAATCCCACATATTAAAAATAAAAGATAAATGGCTGTCGTAAAAATTTAACATAGTATAGGGTAGGATTTGTAGTTTCGCATTTCTGCAGAAATCACAAATCAGGTATTTAGACAAAAAACTGACTGATACGAAGGGTTGGGAAATGAACGGCTCTCTATGTATCGTCTGTGTTACAAACAACCTGAGAAATGCCAGGCGACAATATGCTCGGCACATTTGGCTTGGGAGACAAATTGTGCGGCGCATTGCTCCTAAGGTGGCGACAATTGCTCTGCGACATTTGCTCCGACGACAAAATCTGCGCGAGCATTTGCAAACCGGGGACTATTTTTCCAGCGACAATTGCTCTTAAAAGCAAGAGTTGGCGAGCAATTGCGTTGAAAGGGCGTCGCATTTCGAGTTCAAATCGTTTGCCTCTGTGCGACCGAGAGGGAGGATTCGTATAAACTGCTGGTGGGAGGCTGCGAGGAGTTCGGGGACGGAAGGCCACGAAGTCAAGCCCGCGAGAGTACACATAATATGGATTGGGGAAGTGCGGGGAATGGAAGGCAGGGATTGTCTTATGAAGCAATAATATCTGGGAATTGAGTGAGCGATTGAATGGTCAGCTGGCGCTACGACGGTGAACATTGTCTGCCACCCAACCTAATTTGGATACACATAAGTGACGTTGAAAGAGACTTGAGTAGTAGTCAATGGCTAAATCTGCAAATAAGCACTAGTGTCACGATCATAGATATAGACCAGATCTTAGATCTTCGCGTACGTGTAGTTTGAAGTAGAGTATAAGACGCTTAGAATACATAATTACGTCTTTAGTCACAAATCACGACAACGTTCGAGTAAAAACGTTTGGTCAACATGTCTAGCGTTCTAGAAAGGGACTCCGATACGTATCAGTATCCGAAGGAAAGTTTTATACTAATGGATGCGAGTGCGCGTTTACAGAAGAGCTAAGGGTATCTGTATAATTAAAAGGATATGGTAGCATCGGGTAGAGCACAGTGAGTGGTTGGACTGTTTTGGTAGATGAGCAGTCTTATAACACGTATTTCGTGGTATGAACGGTCTGGATCCATTATATAATGTATGTAATAGAAACGTTTAAAAAAAGTGTACGGATTTTGTGGACATGAAGGTGTATCCTGCATACGTGTGGAAAGACTTGTAAATTGAAGCAACGGTCACATCAGAGATTAATGTGAGAACGCTGAAAAGGACGATTAACTGTAGAATCTGTAGAAAACATTGTAATGCTAGTAATAGTTTGTTGCTCGTATGGAATGGGTGAAGGTATTGTTGTGTGAGTGACTGTTTCTTGGGGATGTGTGTGGTGTGTCGATTTCGATGACGGTCGCTGTCTTAACGTTTATGTGGGGTAGTAACTGGTGTTAGAGAAATGACTCTATTGTGTGTTTATAGGATGTCGTGGCAAAGAGGTGAGTGCATTTAAGTTGTGTAGTGGTATGGCTGAGTGAGTGTATATGTTGTATGTCGTGAGTGCGCGTGTGTTGTGTAGTGTATTATTTGTGTGTGTGTTTGTGTGTAGGAGAAGTAACTGGCAATTTTGTGATGGTTGTTAGTGTGTGTGTGGCTTTGCAGTCTGTGGCTCATGTGCTGTATTTCGTGGAATAATCGCTGTGTGGGATTGTGTGAACGCAGTCATAGTACTCGTTTCGTCGTGTCTGGATAGTTGAGCTGGAGTGTAGGAGTTGTCTGTGTTAGTGTGAGCGTGCGTTGCTGTGCCTGGTGTGGGTGAGTGCAGCTGGATTTCAAGTGCGCAAGTGTAAGAGTGGTGTGCATGTTTTACAGTGCGTGCGTGGATTGTGATAAAAGTTGTGCTTGTAGTGCTGGTCCGATAGTTGGCTGAGAGTCTTAAAATGTGTGCTTCTTGTGAAGAAATACACTTTTGTGTCGCTAGACTCAAGCATGTGTTTGATGTTAGCCTATGTTGGTGTGGGGTGGAGTGATGAGGTCAATGAGGAGTCGGGAGGTGTGTATGCATCTAACTGCTAAAAGCAACCAGTTGCAGAGGGTAGTAGTGATCAGGTAATATTGATTAATGGACGTGACTTTTATTTACTTAGTTCCAGTTGGTGAATGTGGGAGAACACGTAAGTTACTTTTTTTTTGCAAGAGTGGAGATGGACGCTATGTCAACACCGTGTACTGCCAATATCAACTCAGCACAATACAAATATAAGGTAACAGCGAGGACTTTATCTAGTGAATATTCATATGTAATCTGAAGTAGGACGCGATAGAAAGCAGATTAAATGAATTCAAATAATTAATAGACTTTTCCATAGTGTTTGAAACATTTAGCGGCGCAATAATAGTTCGTGTATGATCAAATGCAATCGCAACAATACGATTTGACGAGCAAGAGTAATAGGTGACTAGTCCGTGAAGTGAGTTCATTTATAGGAGACCCCTATTTGAAAAACCAAAATAACAATTTTTTTACTTTAAAAATTGCGATATATATGAGATGCTAACTATTGCATGAAGAAGAGGTATAGGTAGGGTAGGATAGGATAAGGTACTTAGGATAGGTAGGTTAGGATAGGACTCTACGTTCATAGTTAGGGAATAAATGGAAAGTACACCATTGTCCTAGATTCAAAAATTTCTTATTTTACAAACTTTGCATGCGGAGTTCGTTTTGAAACGTAACACAAAATTTAAAAACGTCGCAAAAACGTTTCTAAACGTTTCTAAAGAGTTTACGTTTTCCCAGGTCTTGGTAAAATTTACAATTGGTCTACAACCGCTTTCGTTCAAGTGACGTTTTTTAAAACGTTCTAAGAATTTTAAAATTACTTTGTAAAAACATCAAAAGGGTCGACATTTTTTACGTTTTTAAAACGTAACTTGGAAACGTCAGAAAACGTAACTGGTAGTTTAAACGTTTTAAAACGTATATTGTTAGCAAGGGTATACATTTGATCCAAAAGATACATAATTGTATATCAATATGACAGACATTATTCACTTCCAGTAAGACATGAAGTTAAGATTAGCAGTCATGCAATGCTAATTATTGCATTAACAATACAAAGGTAATAAAAAAAAATTGCAAGAAGTGGAGCAGTCAGTCTTCAGTAAAAGCGACAAGTTTATGTGATAAGCATTGACGTCAAATAAGTTAAATGTACTGTTGAAAAAAAAAAATTGTCCATTTGAATAATCACTTCACTGGAAATTTTTAATAAATAATTAGTCAATGAAAGAAAAGTAACTTTCAGTTATCTTGACTAATCAAAAACAGTTCAATATCTTGCTTTGTCTCACTGGATCGGTCAATTAAAGCGAACAAATTTAATCTCATTATCTCCCACTAACATTCGATGATGTAATAGGAACGTAACTTCGTTAAGCTATCGGGACAGACGGATGACCAGATATTTGACTTCGCACTATGTGGCAATCGGACATTGTGTAGCATAGCTTAGAATTGCCAACAGCGCAGCCCGCCGCAAGGGAGGGGCAGAAGAAATATATAAAAGTTTTATGTGAAAAAACTAAGAATATTATAGTAAAATGCATAATATAACAGGGAATTAAATACCTTTCCGATAGTGGTTACATTTATGGCACATTGTTTAAATTTCATAATAAAAATCAACTCCCTGCTTTTTTTGGTTTTGGTGTGTGGTGAATAGTCTCTGTGGATAAAGCCAGCATGAGCTAACCTCTGATTGGCTAAAATGCAAGAAATGGCACAAATCGTGGAGCAAAATAGATTGCGAGAAAAGTACTATTTACGGATTATTACGCATCCGTAAATAGTAACTTTCTACAGACTCGCAAGGTAGTTGTGTTTATTTTTTCATAATGTAACTACTTTAACCAAATCAGATGAACAGAATATATGAATCAGTTTATAAATATACTACACGGTGATGTACGAGTTAATGTAACACAACGCCTAAACGAAGACAATTACAAGGGCGTAGGGGGGGGGGTGGCACTGGGTGCACGTGCAACCCCCCCCCCCCGAAGCAAAGGATCGCCTGCAAAAAGAAATTTTCACTACCTTTTCTGAGGCTTTCACGCCTGAATTTCGTCAATTTAGTTCATCTCCCTAAGATGTTGCACTCCCACTACCACTCGCAAGAATGTGCACCTCCCCATGCCCAAACCAGCCTACGCCCCTGATTTATTTGAGGAAACTTACTAAAAAGACAGGAAAAGTACTATAAAAAAAGTCATAAAATCTCACCACTGAATGAATGGCAGACCCCGAAATTATGCCAGAGCAATCACAACAACTAACCAACAATGTCAGTGTGAAAAATACTGGAAACTCCACGAAAAACAAGCAGAGACATAGGCAGTTTACCGAAGAGCGACAAAAACACGTCCTCTATATGTGATTATTGTTCCTTATATAAATACAAGAAAACTTAAAACACACTGTTTCTCATTGGTAAACTACATCAACAACCAAATATAGGTTATTATACAATTTTTTTTTAGACACGTTATATCCTGCAAGGGCTGCAACTAATAATATGATTAACTTCGGACACTTCACTTTGCTATTTTAGCCTCTGACATACTTTTGACATTTTTACCCCTGACATCCCCCCCCCCTGACATTTTTACCTCTGATATTTTTACCTGGCACCGTTTTGTCATGTCTATTGCACAGTGAAATCCAAAATAGATTTTTCATTCTTGTGATTGTATGCATTTTTCTAATACTAAATCGAACAAAAATAGAGTACTTTGCACGGCAGATCACCCCGACATTTTATTCCTCAAAGATATTACTTTTATTCATGAGATATATCCATCTCAAAGAAGGATCAGTGAGGTGCATTAATCTTGCGAACAGGTTTACCAACTTCCGTTATACCCTGCACGCTCTAGTGTGACTCGTGCGCCAAGTTGAAGTTGCTATTTTTTGTTTGAATTCTTGTATGCGGTCGATTTCCTGTTTCGGATATTTGCATTAATTCGCAAATTGCAAATTACAAATGCTATGCAGTTTTCCACGTATGCCACATCGGTTACCATCTCACGTCTACCTGTTGCTTTGACTGCATTTTTAAAGGGGAATTCAGAATTGTAGTCAGTTACTTTGAAGAGAAGCATAAAATGTCAGGTAAACACACATGTGAAAGCTTGAAAATAATCAGGCAACTATGAACAAGGTCATAAGTTTTTTTATGTTAAGAATATTATAAATCGACAATACCGTATTGTTGTGAGCAACACGTCATTTGTTTTCTACAGGAAATGTATTTAAATATTTCCTAAAGTATATACTCCATGTATGTTTAGACTAGCGACTTTTTGCATATTTTCCCATGTATAAGTATGTTCTTGCATAGCCATTCAAGAAAATGCAAATCCAGTAATATTTTGTGTTTAAAACAAATAGAGCATTGCTTACAATGAATGTGACAATGTTCCCAATTTTGTAAGAATTGTTTGAATTTTTAAAAATTAGTATCTGTTTTTCATATTTGGCAGGATATTCTCAAACTTTCGCTGAGCGTTTTATTTGATTTTACTGCTTCTATACAAACCAGCTTGTTATTAAATTGGAATTGTCATTATTGTTTGTAAACATATATGTTAATGTGTTCAATTTTAAGCTTGGAATTATGTCGTAACAATATTACTATGACGTCAATTCTGATTTTTGCTCGCGTGCTCAGAAGTGCGTGTTTAATTTGCATTCCTTTTAACAATGTACCAAATTTGTTGAAATACTGGAGGCGTTCTCTTACCTCAAATCCCTAACATCGTCATATTAGCTTAGTACTCATGAAAATTTATCAACTATAGGGATTTAAAACCTACTTTTTGCTGGAAAACTCACTAGGACAAACGAGCGTTCCCATGGTGATAAAGACTTTCTGGAAAGTGCTTACTTACATGGCGTAAATTTTTCTTTATGGTTGAGCATATTCTGTTTGCTTTTTTTCAAGTGATGGAGTGAGTACGTTCGTAAATATATGACAGTTAATGAATTCTGTCTTTGAGCTTGCGGCGTTCATCAGTATACAGACGCACGAAAACAGCAAGCATTTATAAGTTTTTTTTACTACTAAGAAGGTGTTATTTTTATCCACTTCGAGCTTTCTATCTACATAATAAGCTGTAAAAATGTAAGGTAAAATACGGACGACGTTGTTTAATATTTCAGTCAGTAAGAATGCAGATTACAAGATCAGTCTTGGTAACAAGATTGGAATCTGCTAAGCAGTTTTTCCTCTTCCTCTTTATTTTCACTTATTTCCTTTGTGGATTCTTTAATCTTGCATTGTCCCAAAATTTAGTTTTCTTCACAGTAACATAATACAGGCAATTATTGGTGTATCTCCTAACATTCAATAAAACACAGTACTGAATTTCATATCGGAAGAAAGTAATGATCGATTGATCAAGAGTTCCTTTTTGCAAGAAAGCAACTTCTTAAATTATTAATTGAGTCAAATCCATTCAGTACACCACTTGTGTTTAGTATTTGAGAAAAATCTATGTAGGCCTATATCAACCACTAAATCTTGTGCATTCTCACATACACATTCTTATAAAAATACCAACTATAGTGTTTGGGAGAAAGAATGGTTGGTTAGGCGTTTTGAGTTGGCTTGTCATACAAGCCAAACAACATTAATTCTCATTAAAGGCCAATGACAATGCCCTGAGTAATTTTACAGGGATCGAAATATGTATATGTCCCCGAATGCAATTTTTCCAGCAGTAGACCGGTCGGCGACTCAGTCGCGGAATATTCATCACTTCAATTCTCAACCGACATGGTCGTTGCGATTGTGTTCCGACTTGGTACATGTAGTCAAGCAGAATCCAGACAACCACATGTCGTTATAATCCTAATTTGTAATCGGGAACAAAAAAAATCCCGGCGGACATGACTATCGCTGCGAAGCACATTTTGCAGCCTTCTAGAAACACAACAAAACAACCCTCTTACCCTTAAGCTACTTATAAACTCTGTGAAATTTGAAAATGTGAAAAAATGCGTTAAAAACATGCCGCTTGTTGTGCGTTATTATTATAATTATAATTATCATCATCATCATCATCATCGTCATCATCATCATCATCATCATCATCATCATCATCATCATCATCATCACTGCAGATGACAGGGACTAGAAAAGTGAACTTAATCACTATTACCCATAGGCATCCAGCCCCATGATATGCATGTAGATATGTGACCACAACACCGGGTTTTCACCCTTCGCTTTTCGAATAAGCGCGTGGGTTTTGTCACGTGCTGAGGTGTTTCTATCTCAGCACGGAACCTCTGGCTTTACGAGGGACGGGGTAATGGGGGTAAAGTGCCTTAACACTAAATAGCCTGGGGGGGGGGGGCAATGGGCCCCCTACCAAAATTTTTTTCGCCACTTCCATAATTTTTGACGAAATTTGATCAAAACTAGTGACTTTTCTTAAAATTTTATGGCGAACATTTTGGTGTATATTTTAATGTTACCCGTGATATCGTGTTGCCATCGCAACCATATTTTTAAGGTCATGTGTGTCTTTTTTATGTTTCATTGTGTTTTCACTACATAGAAGAGTTACTGTCACTTGTTTTTCAAACTTGCCGACTCAAATACACTCATGCTCATAATTATGGAATATTTTAGAAACATTTTAGAAGTTGCTATTTTACCGTGAACGGTACATCTGAGATTAATATTTGCTCACCCCAGGTGAAGCAAATATAATCTAAGAATTTCAGAAATATATAAGTATTTTGTAGCGTCCGACTCGACACTAAAACCTGTGTTTATAAATGGCGGTATTGTTGTTGTTGTTGAGTCACGTGATGGTTATGCGCGTTATTAGACTTGTAACAGACAATTCTGATGTTAATTTACTGATAAGTGACATTAGATACAAATTTGTCAGTTTGTTTTTATTACTTTCATTTAAAACTGTTTTCATGATTTTTGTACATTTTTAAAAAATATATATGTTATTGCTATTGCACTCAAACATATTTTAATTTTTAATTTAGTCATCTCAGGAAATCCAAAAAATGCTTCACATACTGCGTTTTTGTGAAATAAACACTTGTCTTGAAAATTTTGGACGATATAAGAGAAAAAACTTAAAGCCCAAGTTTAGTTTTGGGGATTTTTTGTTATTTGAAAGCTTTATGCCCCAAAGTCATAACCCTGCAATAATAGATTCTGAATGTCTTTAGGTTTTTTTAAATTAATTAATGAAAAATCTCGTGGGAACACCCCCAAAATTTCACATTATAGCATCTAAAGGGTTAAAAAGGCTTTAAGGTTACATGTGTTATACCTCATCTGAAAGAGCAGACGCAGCTCTTTGAGATGAGGTATTACTCATATAACCTTTTTAACCCTTTGGATGCTATAATGTAGAATATAGTCAAAAATGTCGGGGGTCCCCCCCCGACATTTTTCATTAAATAATTTAAAAAAACCCAAAGACAAGCAAAAAAAAGGTTATATGAGTTATACCTCATCTGAAAGAGCTGAGTCTGCTCTTTCAGATGAGGTATAACACATGTAACCTTAAAGCCTTTTTAACCCTTTAGATGCTATAATGTAAAATTTTGGGGGGTTCCCCCGAGATTTGTCATTAATTAATAAAAAAAAAACTAAAGACATTCAGAATCTACTATTGCAGGGTTATGACTTTGGGGCATAAAGCTTTCAAATAACAAAAAAATCCCCAAAACTAAACTTGGGCTTTAAATTTGTTGAGATCCAAGAGAAAAAACAATGGCTTTTGATCTGGTAAGAATCACATTGCATTAGTATACAAATTTGCTTTAAAAATGCCAATTAGAATTGCTCGCTTCATTATTACCATTTTGATAAGACACCGTCCCTACAAGTCTTCCTTGAAAAACAGGAAGGCACTAGTCTTAGCTCAAAACTCACACATTCAGTCAGTGAAGTTGTGGAAATTTAATTTCTGATGCTGCAGTGATATCTTTATCATTAAAATCACAAATAAATTTTAATGTTTATTCCCTTAACCCAAGGATGATGTTTTATCAGAGGGCATTTGGGCTTGAAAAATGAATTACTAAAATCACAAACGAATGTTCATCTTTATTCCTTTAACCCATGGATGATGTTTTATGAGAGGACATTTGGGCTTGAAAACAGTATTACTAAATTCACAAACAAATGTTCATGTTTATTCCTTTAACCCATGGATGATGTTTTATCACAAGACATTTGGGCATGAAATAGTATCTTCAGCACTTAAACTTGGAATACACCTGTGGCAAAAGCTAGCATGAGGGTTTTTCTTCACAAGCTTTTGTGCCTGACCAACAGCATGCCAAGAATATGATTCTCATACACTCCTTTGACCCCTTCGATAACATTAGTGGTGTTATACACCTGTTTGGTTTTGAGAACAAGACATTACTTCATCCTCCATAGCTAGGGGGCTTTCAGGAGTATAATAAAAGACAAGTATCTTCATCTATGCATTTTTTTACTTCAAGAACAACTGAAGAGTTTGATCGCACAACGGGTTAACTCCCATTTTCCACCAAAATTGAGTTATTAACACCAACATATTTACCCCTTGTGTACCTAGTGATAGTATGAAATTTGAAGCTAAATTCCACAAGTAGGTACAAATTATTTCAGTATACACTTTTATTTTTCCACAAGTGCGTGTACAAACTCGGGCAAGAAATGCATTTTTCTCCAGAGTTACTGAAGTGGAGTTAACACGTTTTGTGATCACACTTTTCAACTGTAAACTTGGTTTATTGCATCATGTTTTGTTGTGCTCTAGAAGCCCCCAGCAATGAAGCACATCACGTTTTCAAAACCTAACAGGTCTATACACACAACCATGAGTCTAAACCATGCATGAATTGTTACCAACCTCCATTCCAGAGGCAAGTTCCACTACAACTGGTTTGCCTGCACCATACATGCTGTTGATGGCCTCTTGCACTGAATCCAGATTTAGACTTCCTGACGTGACCTGGTTAAAAAAAAATCCAACATACAAAAGAAATACAATCACAATCTGTAACCATACTTACAGTAACTCTTAAGCCACTTCGTAGAAACACTAACACAGCCACACGATTTCCTTTGTTTCTGCTTGCATGACTTTTAGCGCTGATGTATACTCTAGCCGGCCAAAAGTTTTGAAATATTCATTTTACAAGAAACATGCTCTTTGCCATAGTGTCAGATTTTCTTTTTCAACAGACACAATGAAACTGGGATTGTTCTGTAGTTATGTGTATTACCTTTCAAGAATGTATGATTTTCTCAAAAAATTGTGAAATTGAGACAAGTCAATTTCACTCATTAATTAGTTCAATTTGTCTTAATTTCATGAAAATAGAATTTGAAGTCATTTTATTAACCCTATATTAACTGGGGGGGGGGTCAATTTGACCCCCCCTCGACGAATTTCGCGACCATGCCGCCGTGCAAAAATTTTTCACCGCGTCGCTCGCCGACTTTTTACTTTCAAGTCTTGCGCATCTTTTGAGACCATTTTCGGGAAAATTGGACATACCGTTACGACGCTGCGCGACTTTTTATACATGCATGTCAACCCCAAAATTGCTCAAAAACGTGATTTCGTGTACAAATCAATGGAAATTGTGTTTTCAGCCCAA
>JZLH01S0160431.1:50988-64527 GCA_001188425.1 Eucidaris tribuloides
AGGTAGGTTGGTGTTCGTGTGTCCCATGATAGGAAATAATGTGAGTACAGCTTGATTGATACCCGACAACCCCAGTTCCAAAAACAAGTTATCACAATCATTATTTCCTTGTTTATTTTCATTCTATTAATTAGAGGTGTGTTAGCCTCCGTCACATGCATCCTTCATTCTTTTTTATGCACAATTTTTGCAAGGCTACCTTAATAGGGAGCGACGTACGAGTTGAGTGTGGTGAAGTTGGAAGTGGCGTAGTTGTGGTCACTTGTCCTGCAAACCTGTATGACCGTCGCGTGGAAATGGGTCAAGAACGTCGCAGTCGTACGTTACGATGGTCCTACTCCTACATGACAATTGCATGACCCCCTACGACTGTCGCAAGACACAAAACTTGTAGTGCGACAGTCCTGCGATGCTCGGTTGTCGCAGGACAGTCGTAAGATGACTAATATTACTGTTAAACATAAAACAATCGTAGGACTAACACAGGGAATTCGATTTGTGGGGCCTCGGATGAGGCTCCATAATTTTGGACATGTTCAAATCTCAACGACAAGGGTCTACAAAAGCATTTTTCGTCGCAAAAACACGCAACTGAATTTCGTGTGACACAGTGTAACCGCGACTGTTGAACGGATACTAGTAGCCTATTCCTATTTTTGTTGTTGTCGTAGAATGTTTGCTATCTATCTTTCGCGTACGAGGTACAGAATGTGGAAAGGGCTTTAGGATGTAGGGTGACATGCCAATACCATACTCCATGAAAGAATAATTAATACTTCTCAGATCGACCAAACGTTACTGTAACTTTAACACCTTTAGTAATACACATAACGTGTGACCCGTCACCACGATTCCCTGATAAATTCGCACAACCCAAAGGTAAGGAAAGTGCCAAATAAAGTAAGTATGATATAGAGTATGAAAGTGAAGTGTCTTCAGAAATCTTTATGACCTTCACATGTTGCAACAGTTTGAATGTTAATATTTTCACGCAAAGTATTTTTCTGTTAATGTTTATGTTTCATAAGATGTGTGACTTCGTGTTGATAGGTCACACACGTCTTATGAAGAGTCGATACGATAGAGTCTGTTGCAATGGTACCGGGATGGTTAATGAATCTCCACAGACTAATATTTTTCATTTTTTTTTCTAGGAGTTATTCCCATATCGGGGTCCCGCCAAATTCAGCTAATTCTACAGGGGAAGCAGTCTGATATACTTGTCTAACTTTGCCCTACATTCCGCCTCGTCGTTCTGTTTCCAATAAAAGGAATTTCAACAGCATTGGAGAATATTGACAGATCAACTTTATTCTCGAGTGTTGTTTGATTTGATCGTCCTTCTGGCCGCATAATGGCCCCCGGTTTCTCTGGCTGTCTCCTCGTCCTTGGTTCTAACAATTATCAAAATCGACGGACGCCCGTAATTAATGCATATCCACAAGCCTGGCGATTGTAGTTGCAGGAATGAAAAGAAGTTGGGGAACAGAACGAGAAACAATTGGACTACTTTTCCAAACAGACATTCCGAGAAAAATAAATAACGTAAAAATAGAGAAACCAAATAAGCGTATCAGACGTAGACGTTTGTGCCACGCCCCCAATGTGTGAGAGTGTGTTATCTGATCCGCCCATTTGACCGGTCACGTGACCAGAAGGGGTCCAATCCAACGATTCTTATGAATCGTATATTGACGACTTGTTGGCTGGTAGACATGTGATACATATAAATCGCGATTCTTTTGAGCTAACATTATATCGATGAAGGAGTGCATGAAGTAAACAAATCTATACGAGTATCGACTCGGACGCTCAATATTTCTAATACAGTGTTCATCCTTATCGTTGCAGGCTTAGTTCTACAGGTCCGTCAACCAGCCAACATGGACGACCAACCCGTAGCCAACGGTGTCCCGTCGTCGGAGGACTTTTCGGACAGCAGTAAGTTACCGACAACCGGGTCGTCACCGAACGACGTCGGCATCGACAACCCGACGATCGACCTCGAAGGCGAGGAGCCGATATCGGTGCACATCGTGAAGCCGGAGGAGAACGGAAGCGTACCGGCTGTCGTCAACAACAACAGCATCATGCCCACCAACAATTTTGTGAAGGACGCAGACAACAATGACCTGACGGTCACCACTCTGTTACCCCACAAAAAAGATGGCTACGTGGTCGAGGTCGAGATGGACGACAGGAATCAACACGGCGATGATGACGTCTTGGCCGTGAAGAAGACAGACGAAGACGATGAATCGAGAGAGACATGGGGAAAGAAAATTGACTTTCTTCTCTCTGTGATCGGATTTTCCGTGGATTTGGCTAATGTTTGGAGGTTTCCATACTTGTGTTACCGAAATGGAGGAGGTGAGAACGCTTCTTTGATTTTTATCATTGACATTGTTGACGGATAAATCAAATTATTGTCGTAGTGAAAGATGTAATACAAGTTGAGTACTTCGTGGCATAATAACTATACTCTTTTCCCGTAGTCGTAGCGGTATTAGTGGTGGTGCCACAAAAATGTATTCTTATCAAATCATTCTTCTCCCCTTTTCAGCTTGGCTGCCAATTCAGAAAGTCACTTTTGCTATGAATTTGGAGACACATGCCCGTCCATCAATCAATTGTCTTACTTCTGTTTGTTCCTTTACTAAACTGTGTAGCCTTCTGAAAAAAGCGGTGTATAATTGTTATTAAGATAGGGTCACATGATCATGAGGGGAAGGTGGTGGTGGTGGTGGTGACACAAAAAAGTAAAAAAGAAGAAGAAGGAGGAGAAGGAGAATAAGAAGAAGAAGGAGACAAAGAAGAAGAAGAAGAAGAAGAAGGAGAAGAAGGACGACTTTTTTTTACTTTTCAAAGTAAAACTTTATTAAAACATCATTTATTTATTTCTAATGTTAATTTTGTTGGTTTTTTTTTCATGTATAATTATGTATTTGTAAAGCGCTTAGAAACAAAGTGTAATAAGCGCTATATAAATGTTAATTATTATTATTATTATTATTTGCATTAAAACATATTTCAAAGTGAAATCAAAGAAGAAGAAGAAGAAGAAGAAGAATAAGAAGAACTTAGAAGAACAAGAAGAAGGAGGAGAAGAAGAAGAAGAAGAAGAAGAACTTAGAAGAACAAGAAGAAGGAGGAGAAGAAGAAGAAGAAGAAGAAGAAGAAGAAGAAGAAGAAGAATGAGGAGAAGGAGGAGGAGAAGAAGGAGAAGGAGGAGAAGGAGAAGGAGGAGAAGGAGAAGGAGAAGGGAGAAGGAGTAGGAGAAGAAGGAAAAGAAAAAGAAGAAACGAAAAAAGGAGGAGGAGGAGGAGGAGGGAGAGGAGGATGTTGGGGATAATCACGTGCATGTGCTTGATTTCTTTATATACCTTTCAAAGTTCTACCGTACAACCTTCCGCCCACACATTCCTAAAAGGGGGTTAATCAGCCTCAAGATTTATTATCATGTCATGTGACGAGGACCCCCTGCGTTCAAAACCCAAATTCTGAACCGTTTAGGCAGTATTTTGATAAAGATAATATTCTTGTTAAATGTTTGGACAAGACCTGTTGGAAAAAAAATCATTGTGGCCCCCAAAAGTTGAAATCAATTTCTGTGAAAAAAGGGAACAAACAAATTACGGCTGAAATAACACAAACCAGACTTTAATTTGATGATCAGTTTCAATTACTATTAAAATGTATGAATCGAGACTGGGGACAATGAAGATATAATTTTAAAAAAGTTCTGCTTCCAGAAAACTCGTCGGCAGAAAATATTCACACAGCTGGATCAGACTCAATGCCGACGTATGTTGTCGAATGGAGTTACTACACTCTAACTTTGTGTGACACACCACACTCGGAGTATAGGCTACCTTCAAAGGTGCAACATTGCACCTTCCAGAAAGATGCAAATTTGCACCTAAGAGGTGTAGGAGTGCACCATAAAAAATAAATGTCTTGGTATGACCAGGCCGGGGCTCGAACCCTCTATCTTTCGGATTTGAGGCAGACGCTCTGATCCCTAGGCCATCACGCCGGCCATGAATTTGCGTATTTGCACCTGATTAATTTGTGTTAAAGGTGCATTATTTTCAACCTTTAAGGTGCAAACTTGCACCTATTGGATGCAGTGGGGCGAACGCAAAGCCGTGAGAGGTGCAAATTTGCTCGAATACCAAAGTTGCACCTTGTGCGCACCTTTATCTTTCAGTATGTAAGTGCCTTAATCCATTCTCTATATTGATATAGCCGGGTGATTTTGAGCCAATATTTGCGCGTTTTTCCCATTTCAGCTAAAAGTACTAGGAGAGGATAACAGCCGCATGTCTAAGCCAATGATTAATAATACCATTTGACTTGACTCATTTTGGCAGACGAGATTGTAGAAGAATAAAAGTGAATCAAGTAACTGTAAAATTACAGACCTCTAACAGGAGTTCAGAAGAAGCAGTTAATCTTGTTGTTGCAAACATTTAAAACAGTCCCCCATGGACCTCTTTCTCTCTCTAAAAAAACAAAAAACAAGAATTAAAAAAAACAATTTTGCAAACTTATTATACTACTGTGTTCAAATGTTGAATTTTGCAATTCACTGGGTGAATTAGATATTGTAAACATCACGTTTCTTGGTCAGTTCAACACCTGTGTGTGTGTGGGGGGATGGTGTGTGTGGGGGGGGGTGTGGGTGGGTGTGTGGGTATGTGTGGGGGTGTGCGGGTGTGTGGTAGGGTGTGCGTGCGTGCGTGCGTGCGCGCGCGCGCGCGCGTGTGTGTGTGTATGTGTGCAAAACTTGAATTTAATGCAAAAGTAACATATATGACGAAGCATGTTACATGCTTTTTAATTCTTTCTGAATGGCCAATATTTTCCTTGAGATATGGTATTCTTCATTCTTCCATTATAATGGGGAAGTGTTATATCACTGCTCACATTCCATGCCTACGATTTATTTCTTCCATGCCTTAAAGAGTCCCATTTACATGGGCGCAAACCTCGAAGACAAACTCCAAACAGTTAATGCAAAGTGGGGTGTGTCAATACTGACAAAAGGGCTCTTGAATGCAAAGAATGTAAACATAACGGACCACTATGTATACATCGTTTGCAAAGTTGTAGAAAAGTGGACTAGTTAAGGTGCAGTCCCATGTCACACACGTGCGTACGCATGCGCAGACAGACAGAAGAACACACACACACACTTACACATGCATACACAAACACAAATTTATAAATACAAATGGTCATGTTTCATCAAAATCAAAGTACAATGCTGTGATAAAACTAACAATCCTCAACACCGACCATGAATCAAAACGAATCAACAAGTTGGCACAGAATTTGTTTACCAAGTTAACAAGACAATTGCCACTCTCGAAATTTGTCAACACAACAAGCACTATGTGGCAGTTCTATAAACATGGCCAACGCATTATTATTGTATACATTGCACTTATTTTCTGGGTAGCCTACATTTAGACAACCCGGGGTGTCCTGAGGTATATTTTTAGAGAAACCTTAAACGCGATATAACCATCAATCTGTACTCACTTGTCCCATATTAGAGACTCCCGTGATTACCACATTTTGTCACGTCCGTAAATTTGCAACTGTAACTCTGAGATTACTTCAGCAGTATAAATTGTAGGTGATTGTTGGTCTGACATTGATTTGTAACTTATTTTTCTTTCACTTCTTTGATACACGAGGAGCCACGAGTGAGTGCATTTATTGCTTCTGTAACTCGGCTGTAGCTGCTTCTAGTTGAAGTGTGGGTCAACAGTGCAGATATCGTTTGGGTATCATACTTTTACACTTCGAGGAAGATTAAATTTCAGGCACAATCTTAGCTGGTGTCATAAAATAATATAAAAGAAAAAGTACGTAAACAAAAAATGTACGATATGTACATACTTCCGTTCTAACTGATGACAAAAAACAACATCGCAACTGAAACAAGAGAGGTCATCCCTCTCCCACTTAGTTGAAGACAATCTCAGCTGGGGCAATTGACATCGTAAAACCTTAGCACCTGCTTTATGTTTTAACTTAATATGTGCAATCGACACAAAGGATGCAGCGACTACTGTATTAAAAGGTCCCCACCTAGCGTAAAAATAGTAGGCACAAAATTACACCCCATATTTTTCCCTGCTTAATGTCAAGAAATGTATCGGCTCTGATTACCTTTACAAAACGGTAATTTGATTTCAGTCTGCTTCATGTTAGAGCATGTGTCCCACATAATAATAAAATAATAATAATAACGTCTTACCCAGGGTAGCCACTTCAGTCTGATAGACTGCTCTTCCAGCGGGCCCTGCATAACATAAATGTTGTTATTACCATTCTCTATCCGAAAATGCCGAGTGCCTGGCTAGAAAGCAGAAGGTACCTTTTTTGTAAAGTCTTTTGTATGACCGGGGCGGGGCCCGAACCCGCGACCTTCCGCACGTGAGGCGGAGGCTCTATCCACTAAGCCATCACGCCGGTGATAAAATTTCGAGAATGTTTTTTTTTGTTAAAATTGATTGAATTGTCAAGCCAAAAACAAAACAAAATTTGAAATTTTTTTTAGCAATATCACCGGTTAATCTTGATATATAAGCACTCATTGCACATTAGCATATAACTGTAGATTTATTTAAATGTAGTAGTTTAACAAGTAAGCGCATCGGTGCCAAATTAATATTTCAGCACCGTGCCTGGAATCTATAATGGACAATACCACCGGTGTAAATATTAACACCTCACTTTTGGTGGCAGCGGTGGGATTTGTAGAATATTTCTGAATCTATTTCCTTGCAGATCTGTAATGTGTCATTTAACCATACTGACATGTAAAAACCTCGTACAATCGTCAATCATTCGGTGTTTGAATCTGCAAACACAGAAGTTACTATCGATATTCTCGATAATATCGGGCAAATCGGGCAATAATTGTAATTTGAACGCGCCCCTTGTTCCACATAGTACTCCCACTGTCCCACAGGTGTGACAGCAATTGACAAAAAGTCGAAATTGGAAGTGACAAATACATCAACAGGTCACTGAGACGAAGTATTACTGCACCAAACGCGTGAAACACCTGATACGACGGATATACTATATTTAGACCCAAATGATCGCAAAGTTCATAGTACAATTATTATTGTAACATATCCCATGTAGTTTTACTGCCGCCTGTCGGGTGCAGTTAAATTGTCTCAGTGGATTTTTTTACTTTTAAGGTGGTGAATTGAGGCCTGAATACAGATACAATTCCGTGTCTTTTACTTCGAAGACTTGATGATTTGCATATAATCCAAGCTCAAAGCCAATGGTCTTCATATTACTGCTTCTAAGCAAGCTGTTATTGCAGAGCGATTACACACTGGTTTGGTCCCGAGAACTGAATCCGTACTTATTATATTACAATGGCGCCACCAACAAAAAATATACGTCGTACATTTCAATTTCAATTCATTTATTTGTCAGTCAACTGTTAAAATAAATCATTTGTAGTATATAATCAATGACTTTTAATTATACATATTTGTGTAATCTGTAATAATTACAGTTAATATTGAAAGATTAAACTTGTATTATAAAATGGAAAGCAAATGAGGCTTGAAAGAATATAAGATCCTCTTGACTGTCAATTTTAGTTTGAACTTAACGAAAAAGACAAGACGAAAAGAATATATGTGTCGGCCAAGTGTACTTTAATGTCTTGAAGCATTTGCGTCGATCTCTTTGCAATTTTGCACACAGTGAGTAGAAAGTCTGTTTCCAAATTTCCACCATGTTCTTTACCCTTGAACCACTTCTAATTTTCTTTCACTTGAAAACTGACAATCTGTTCAGATAAGATAATGCCTCTATCATCCACACACATACTTGCAAGTGTTTTTTAGTATTAGAAAATGTATTAGAAAGTATGAGAAAATGTAAATTTTTTATCATTTGTTACGATGTACAAGGAATATAATAATGAGATCAAATTTTAACGAAACGGGCTGCTTCTAGGGCCTATAGGCCCACACGCTTGACAGAAGGACGACGGGTATTAGCAAGCACGTCTGGTGGGAATGAAACAGTATTTCACGCAATCTCACCGGCACAGTAAAGCAAGGGCGGCGGCACGTTTCACGAAGACAAAGCATTGGAGGGGCAGATATGACAAAGCATATTGGGCGGGGGGGGGGAGGCAGAGCATTGTTCGTGATAAATGATCTGCCCCTCCTATGCGTTGTCTTCGTGAAACGTGCCGACGCCCGTGCTGTATAGGATATTATATGAGTCTTTTCTCCATCCTTTTGGAAACCCAAACCATACATATTCCCATTGTGAATAAAACCTTTATGTAATGTATTGACTGTTTCATCATCATTCTGAGTGGTGATTTGTAATGGCAAATTGTTTTTTTTTCACTCCTTCCAGGTGCCTTTCTGATACCGTACGTCTTGTTCCTTATCATCGGTGGAATCCCCCTGCTTTACATGGAACTATCTTTGGGGCAATACCACAGAGAGGGTGCCATCAGTGTCTGGAAAATATGTCCCATACTTCAAGGTATGATAATGCTATCCTCTTCGGTATATTTCATTCTCCGTCTTGCTGCTACCTTACACATAGGCCACATAGAAGAGGAGAGTTACCCTTTTCACGTCGTTTCATGTCGTAGGAGAGGCGTAATGGGTAAAAGCTTGGCTCCCCGACCTAGAGATTCGTGGTTCGGGTCCACGTCATGTCGGTTGTGTCCTTGGGTAACGAGGGCGTAGGCTGGGGGTGCACTGCATGGGTACACGTGCACCCCCCCCCCGCAGGGCCATAGGAGTTCCACCCTAACAGGAAAAAAAAAGAAATTTGCACCACCTTTCTTTGCTTCAAACGCCTGATTTTCTCAACTTTAGTTCCACCTCCCTAAGATGTGCACCTCCCCGTTCCACCTCCCCAAGATGTGCACTCCCATGCCCAAACCAGCCTACGCCCTTGGGTAAGGCACTTTATCCCCATTACCCCGTCCCTCGGACAGGACGTTAGAGCCGGAGGTCCCGCGTCGAGACACCTCAGCAAGTTAAAGAACCTAAGCACTTCATGGAAAAGAGAAGGGTGAAAACCCGGTGTGATGGCCATTTCGAAACCATCAACGCTTCTATGGCGCTGTATAGCTGCTGAAGGATGCATGGTCCAATATTGTGTGCCACGGGCAAATCAAGCGTTGTGAAACAAATATAATAATAATAATAATAATAATAATAATCCATTTCTTATAAAGCGCATAAATACCGAGGAGATCAGTCTCAATGCGCTTGGATATTATCATTACCCTGGTCACTGGGATACATTTCTAACCTGCACAAAGATGTGCCTTATTTCCACTCCTTGGGGAGTATTCCTACCTGAGCTGCCAAGGAGGCGCATCAAGCCAACCAACCTAAATCATTCTCACCCTACCAGGTACCCATTTATACTCCTGGGTGGAGAGGGGTAATGCAGATAAAGTGATTTACCCAAGGACACAACCGCCGCGGCCGTGTCAGGATTCGAACCCGGGATCTCTCGAGCGGGAAGCCACGGCCTTACCTATTCAGCCACGACGAATCCAAATATGTGTATAGTTCCACAGAAATAATTATATTGTTGTATTGTCCCAAGTTGAAATTCCTACATAATTTCCTGTATCGACTTCCGAATCTCACATCCAGAGTGAGGACTATCGACCCCCCCCCCCTATATAAATGAAAAAAAACACTCCTAAGTGCAGTTTGCAAACAAATAATTTATTAACCTGTTGGCTACGAAAACCGGATGCGCCCGGTGTTAATGCCGTGGAACTTTTAGAATCTTGGAGGCAATGCGTTGCGCCCCTTTTTAATTTCAAATATTATTATTTTTAAGTTTTGAAATTAAGTTTTAGTAAGTATTGATTTCCCGGATTCTCGTCTCTTGGTTGAAATATTTTTTTACTAATGCAGCTGTTGTTCATTTTAAATTTCGAATTGAGATGGGATTTTTTATTATTATTTTCAGGACCTTGATGTAAAACAATGTTTACTAAGTGAACTTCTTTCCTAAATGAATTATGTTTCAATAGATAAATAAATATGGCCTTTTACATGTCCGTATTGTCACCTAGTTAACAGGACAACTTCAGATCCGGTTCGTGATAATAAGGTCATGCGTGATAATGTGGTGTTAACTTTTGTGTTACAAGCACCGAAAATCATGATTTTGCCATATGGCTTGATTAGAAAGTGAATATCATAAAAAGTATGTTCCTATACCAACAAAATCATCATTTTCTGAAAGCTTATAAATCAAGTAATCTATTTATACTAGATTCAAATGAAAATACACTTTGTGTACGGAAATTAAAGGGAAATGTTAGAAAAAGGGTAACATTTTGGAACAAACAGAATGATTCAAAGGGATTTTCACTGATGTGATGTGCTAAAAAGTGATGTAATTTTACTGGTATGCACACTAGTATCAAGAATTTGTTTATTGGTGATCCGCATATCAGTGGATCACGTCTTTGATTTTATCAGAATCTTTATTTCTTATGTTTTATTTGTTACCAATTTTTGGGTGGATATCATAAGAATGGCTCAGTCAATGACCTTCCAAGTTTCCATGATCATGTCCCATGTCATTATATCACCTCAAATTTCTTCACATTGTCATCAGTCATCCATAGTGTCATCTATGACGTCATTTATCAAAATCAATTGTTTCTTGCTCAATGAAGAACAAGACATGAATATGTATAACGCCCAACTACACGTACACGCTGGGAAAAATAGGTTCAACTTTGCATCTTTAAAGGTGCAGACCAATGTCACACTGGGAGCACCTTCACCGGTGCAACTTTACACCATTCAGACCAAAGTTGCACCTCAAAGCACCTTTAAGGTTGAAAGTGCAAAGTTGCACCCGTAAAGGTGCTCCCAGTATGACATTGCTAAAGCTGCAAAGTTGAATCTATTTCTCTTAGTGTGTATATGGGTGTACCTCCTCAAAGCGAATGACCATACTTTAACGTGGACTAAGTTTCTAGTGAAAAATCAAAGTTACAAACGTAGGCATAAAATAGTTGTGATGAAAAGATTACTTATGAATTATGTGTGGTCTATAGAACATAAAATTTAGATCAACAACAAAATTGTATCGCCATTGTATTTCATTACGAAGTGCAAGTGTATCAGCTTGGATAAATTGATTGACTTCAAGATTAGAGGGTCCGGGTTTTGTAAGTATAATGTAAGGTGATGAATGACAATGAACTTGAAATTGGCACAGAACCACATGCAGCACATGAACTATGTTTCTTCTACTCGATGAATCATAGTTCTGCCTTAAGTTGCCCGCTCGACTTGTTCTCCTGCATTTGGTCCCACCTGTCTTTCCTGTGCAGAACATCAACACAACAACCTGCATAAAATGATGTCGTAATATAAATTTTGAAACGACGTTAAGGTTGGTTGATTTTGACCCTGACATTATCGTGAGAAATGATAAACATGAGAATGTTCTTCCACGCAACCATATGGTTGCGAGATGGTTTTGCAAGCTTACTTTGATTCTCAAGAACCGGAGTTCCTTGACGTTTAATTTTCAAAACAAATATATCACAATCTGAAGATTCGTGATTGCTTTTGACAATTCATCTCGGAACTTACAGACCACCCGTGTCGAAACATTTATCGCTGAAGACGCCAGCCAAATTGTTAATGATTATTATTGATCATAATTTACTGAAGACTGGGGGATTTTGATTGAATAGGGTAAAGATAATTTTGTGATTGGGAAAGTGTGCAATGAAATGCTGAAGGAATCCGTACGATGCTGTTTGGTTGCGTAATGCTCATGATTCTGTTGGCATTATAGCCAGCATTTCGACCAGCCATGACTGAGATACTGAGAGAAATGTGTGTATTTCCGGAGGGAGTGAGTTTATCTTTTCGAATTATCATGGAACTTGCGGGATCACACGTAACACATTTAACGTCATAAATGTTCAGTTTAATTCTAATCATACTTTCACAACGTTTATTGTCTGAGAAGCCAACATAGTTTCAAGATGATTTCTGAATCATTTGAATGTATTTTGCCGAATTATTACCAAGTATCCATGGTTCTGAGGTTCATTTGTACAAAGAATTGATAATACAAAAGAAACGAGTTCCATAGTCCGCGAGGTTTCGGTGTCAACTTTGTCAACCAAAAGAGAATTCTTCTATAAACATACCTTCTGACATTCTGAACCATCTCTCCAATACCAAACCAAGCCTTTAGATTATATATACCACTATGACAATTGGAACCGGACCGTTTGGACTGAGGACTTTGGACAGCCGTGGCTGTAAGTCTTTTAGGGTCATATGTGTCTTCATAAAATTGTGGGGGGGGGGGGAGAGAGAAAACAATTACGCCGAATTTACATTAACCTACGACGTGTGACGAGGAAGCAGGGAAACACTGTTCTTGGCTATTTTGGAGTCGCCTTTACAACTAAAACCCTTAATGAGCTGGTCCATTTCATTGTGTTTTTACTGCTCGAACATTATGTTTCGTTTAAAAATCGTGCTTGTTCCACTTAAGTAGTTTATAAAGTTTGTAAGATTATTCTTTGCATTTTGTTGTAGGGCCTCCGTAAAAACGGCGCTCAACCACTGGAGCCACCCTGCTGCAAAAGACATAAATGAATAAATCACAAAATCAAAAAATAAATGAATAAATAAATAAATAAATAAACTGCTGGTCGTAATGGTGGGCTTCTTAATCTGGCAGCTATATGGTCTAATTTCATTGGGGGAAATTCCCATTCGATTTTGCTCTATACATGTAACATACACAAACACACACACACAAACAAACACACTTACAAACCACACACACACACATATCCATATGGTACTGATTCGCAGTAGGTCTATAGGCTCACGCTGTTGATCTGGCCCAACCCAGTACCCAATGAACCCCCTACACCAAAAGACATTGTGACCCGAATCGCGGCAACATTCTGTACTTTCAGTGGACTATGACGCTCAAACTTATTCCATACTTGGCGTTACAAAATACGTCGCAAGTCAAAAAAGGGGAGAAACATTGACAAACTCTCCATGGAAATTAAAATGTAATCACCCGTTCAAGGTGATTTACTGTTTAAGGTGTTTGTTAACTTTGCCGAAGCAAGGGGGTCATGCGACACCCAAATAAACTGCGAAAATTCGACACAGAATATTGGTCGCGATATATTTTAAGTGATCACGGTGACAGAGAGACGTTTTCTCGTAAATTGGATTTGGGGTATCGGCGGCATAGAACGAGACACTGGAACTAAATAAGTGCAACAACCTCCGCAAATCATATTACTTATCTTGTCAATTTCGTTTGTCGTGTTTTCAACACAATTTTATACAATTTCATCGCATCATTTTCTCTTACAGATCGTGCACACATCCGGGAATTCAATGAAAGTTACCCATCATGCCCATTGCATTGACTAGTTGGTAGTATTCAGTGATATACCAACAATAATTTGAACTAACATTGTTG
>JZLH01S0160443.1:7592-17634 GCA_001188425.1 Eucidaris tribuloides
TCAAAAGGCTATAGTTTGCCCTATGTCGGACCATTGTTAAGTCACCTAGACCACAATATTGGAAAAGGGTCAATCATTCCTCTGCGTCAAAGGTCAAATTTTTAATTGGCCAAATTGACTGATTTTAACACAAATATATGTTTTCTAACACGACTATTCAACAAAGCAACTAAAACCATAAAGGCAATCTAACGTTGAAATTCACAAATAAAATATTTAAGATTAGATGCATAGGATTGCATGTAAAGTACAGGATGCTGGTAAGCCATAATGTTTAAGCATACATAAACCATGATTTGAATTTCAAGTAAGATTACCTTTTGGTGGTTTTAAGTTGTTTAGTTGGAATAGTCATGTCAGAAAATGTATATTTACATATTAAGACTAGTCAGATTTGGCAATTTTTAAAATTTGACCTTTAACCGAAAGTGCGTTGACCTTTCCACATTTGTGGTCACAATGACTTAACAGTTGGTCAGGCATAGGGCAAACTATACCTTTTTGGATTCTGCTTGACAAGACGAGTAATTTGCTGTATAATTCAAACCAATTAGACCATATTTTAATTTTGACCCCTGTAGAACCCATTTTGACCCCTGCCAAAAATTGCTGACCTTTTGACGAGGGTTACCCATGCCAAATTTGTTAAGTACCCTTCAGACAATCCAAAACCACTTTCAAACCTTTGTCCCAATGAAAGTGTCACGAAACCTTAATATTGTTCCTCTACTATATGCTTAATTTCCATCATACAGCTCACATGTGCATAATATCCACATTTCTGCACCATATGGGAGGGGGTCATCCCCACCATGCACCCCCTGACCCTGATCCTGAACCCAGTTTGGGTGGCTCCCCTTCTAAAATCAAAAGTTTTTTCCATAAGAAAGTTCTGTACCAAAAATGGTGCTTTTATCCACTTTGTAACAGTAATTAAACTAAGCCACCACACTCTAGGCCTAATGAATAGACGTGCGTCAATGATTCCGTCGATGGTTTAAAGGTTTATTTACTTATTGATAGATAAGTGAACACTGTGGCGTGTGTTTTAAAGACATTGTAACATTGTGAAGGTGCATAAATTTTTTTTAAAGAATCATTAAAAATCGGCAATTTTTCATATCTGATCTACATAATATTAATGCTTGAATGGACAAATGAACACCCTGGAATACAAAAGTTTCGAAAGTTACGCTGCCATTGGCAAGACAATGGAAACAATATCACAGGTGCATGGTTCTAAGATGTCTTTAACCATGTTAACCACGATCAGGCAAGAACACGCGAGTGAGACCCGTTGGCACGTGCGTGGGCGTTTCCTATATTCACCATCACCATCAGCTTGGCACCTTGCCAAGCGCAAAAAGAGTGTCGTGCGCAAATTGCCCAAGTTCATGGCCGAGTCAAATTGCATCATTCAAATGGCAGTTCTCCGTTTTTTATCAAATGCTGAATTCGGTGTTCTTCCGATTTCTAAAATCACAATTCGATCGTGCCTTGCCTTTGATTTAATTCTTAAGTTTCGGGCTAATTGGGAAAAAATATTATTGAGGGATAAACGGATGTGGTAAACATATTTTAAAGTTAATGGCTACCTTTTGCAAGCCTTGAATTAACATTGTGTAAATACACTGGTATATGGAATGAAATAACAAATAAGTAGGGGGCCTATATGTGCTCGATAGAAACTCAGTTGTGTTTGAATTACAGTCACCGGTAGTATTTTGAATAAGATTATTGTATAACCTATTCAAAAATTGCTGGTGTACCTTCAAACTGTTGCCCATTATTGGGTCCTCATCAGATATCCTACGTGAAATTTCTTTGCCTGACAAAATTAATGTGTCCTATAACCATACATTTTTGCTCCATGACGAATTTTATGCACCAGTTCCCTTTTTTTTCATTCACAGACCAATAGATGAATACTGAATTAATACTACAGAACAGTTAAGCTGTGAGTTCAATGAGCCTAACGCACATGCTACAGAACAGTATGTGTTTTGTGTATTTGTCAAATTCTAGACAATTACTGATCTTAAGATTTTACAACATGGTCTCCACAAGTAGCTTTAGTTGGAAAGCTATGTTTTGCATGCTGGAGGTCTGCAGAAGGATCCTGTAACTTTAGTATTAGTTAATTTAGGCTAAAGTACGCGAGTGAGACTGAGACGGCACAAGAGTGGATGGTTACTAGTTTGAACCGCCGTATAAAGCGCAATAGCGTGTCGTGTGCACATTGGTGCCACCGATAGGAAGGAACATTAAAGTGATCTACATGGTCCTCAACCGATGTCTGCCTTTTCACACTGTACCGTGAAAGATGAGATTGTCATGAGGAATGTCCGACATTTGATCCGGCGACAATCGCTCCGACGATTATTTCATGCACTAACCCTGACCTCGACCTTAACCCCGAACCATAATCCAAACACTAACCCTAACCCCATTCTGAAACCCAATGGCAACCCTAACCCTAACTATTTGTCTTCTGCGATAATGTCATCGGAGTAAAATGTGGGATCACTGTCGTGAGTATAGTCGTGAAATGTGATGAAGTGAAACTTACTTGACAAAAATCAGCTAAGCCTACTATTAAAGGGAAAGCAGGTCGTTTATGTAGTAATCACCACAATTAATATAAGTTTTACTTTTACATACATGACCTTCACAGATAGCCTCAGTGGTAATATTTCTTTAAGCTGGAGGTCTGTAAAAGCATCATGTAACTTTAATATTGCGGTTAAAGTGCATATGTACGCGAGTGCCACACGTCGGCACGAGACTGGGCGGTTACTAGTTTG
Organism: Eucidaris tribuloides; assembly: GCA_001188425.1. Classification (NCBI taxonomy): domain Eukaryota; kingdom Metazoa; phylum Echinodermata; class Echinoidea; order Cidaroida; family Cidaridae; genus Eucidaris; species Eucidaris tribuloides. Next base: position 10,397 of record JZLH01S0160443.1, read on the forward strand.
CGCCTCCGTGCAAAGCGTAATAGCGTGTCGTGTGCAAATTGGTGCAACAGATACGAAAGAAAATTAAAGTGATCCATGTAGTACTTGACCGATGTCTGTATTCGTACTGTAGCCGTGAAAGATGACAACGGGCGTGAAAATTCATGAATAAAAACTCCCAATAAACTGAATATAACCAGAGACATACACTGGAAGCATGTGGTAGACACCTGGGTCTACCACGTATATTGACAGCATGAGATTTATTTAAGATGCGTAATTATAATTACGCTTATGAAAGGGACATTAAAATAAATTTCATTTTCTCCGTTTTTAAATTTTAAATGGTAAGTCACTCATGCATTATGCTGATGCAGAGTCCTGTAGTATTGCGCTAGTGGTCATGCGCGTTGCACAAATTATAGTCGAGTGTTTTCCAAGTTTTACTTTGGGAGTCGCATGATTGTTGTAAGCTCTTGCAATATGCAAAGTCAGGAAAGGTTTAACTGGACTGCAAACAATCACTTATGGCCGGCATTGGGCATATCATTAGATATGGATGGAAAAAATATTCTCATTTTATATAGTTTACATCATCCAAATGTACGAACACATGGAATCGATATAAGTAATTAAGTAAGTACGTAAATAAGTGAGTAAGTACGTAAGTAAGTAAGTACTCTCTAAATTGAAAGTATAATGTAACGGATTGTGGTCAGGGGCCAATCCGAAAAATGGATAGAAATTTTGAATCGAATAAGATTATATTCTTAATTTATTAAATTTAAAATTTCAATACAATTTTGGATTATTCCCTTATCACAATCTATAGAGTGAAGTATAGAGTGAAGTCAGTAACTGAATAAACAAATAAATGAATAAATAAATAAATAAATAAATAAATAAATACGTAAATAACTACATGGGTATATTACAGTAATTGTGTAAATTCACTTCTTTTTTGCAAACCCCATTTATGTCGTAATGCTGGTTATACTTGGTATTCAGTGCAGATCGTGAAAGTAACCTGTCTCACTTTCATACTATTTTGTGACAATTTTGGATATAATAAAGAAAAAACGTTTTGGGACTCAACAAGTTAAACCTCTTCACAATTACCAGGCACTATACCTTTAATATATTTTTTTATCATCTCCGACTGGAGAAAAAAATAGTTGGTATTCAAATAATGAATATGCATGGCCAGTTATCATATCTTGTATTTGATCATCTGTTTTAATTCTCATCATTTACAAACTGGTGACAATTATGTATAAGAATCCAGACATTTTGCTAACACTTCACTCGTTCCAGAGATTCAGCTTCTCCACGTCACTGCAAAAAAAGGTAAGCTTTCATTATTTTCATCATTCTTACACTTAGCTGGTATATTCATATTTTTCCGTCCATTTCAGTCGTGCTGCATCGGTTTTTTTAATTGATCATAATAAAGCATTGTTTCGTTATTATTCAATTTGTTATATACCATGACTGTAATATACTTTATAAATTATTTCTTTCTAATTGAAAAAAATACTGTATGTAATTGAATGCTCAATGATCATGGATGCTTTCTAATGTGTATTCGTTTTGTTTATTTAATTTGATGGAAATAAAGTCTGATTAAACTTGGACTTATTATATGAACACTCTTACATTTGATATGTCGTTATTTTACAAACGAATGACAAAGTATACACGCCTTTCATAGTCATGTTTATTTTATTTTATTATCGTGGTTATATTCTCAGTTTGAATAGTTGCTCGCACCATCACCAGTTTTTGTTTAATGTCATCTTCATATTCTGCTTATTTGAGAGTTAACTCATTTTCTACTTTTATTGTGTCGTTTCTATTTACGTCGACATAAACATTTCATACTACAATTTGTCGTGTACTTACCGAGAGAGTGAGTGACTGTATGTTTACTGTTTGTGTTTCTATTTTTTTTTAGTTGCTACACGTAGCTCTTTACCGTCTAAACAAGTTTTTGTTCTTTGTTGTGTATTTGTTTGTTTGTTTGTTTGTTTGTTTTTGTATAAAGGTGATACATCATGAAGTTCTTGTTGGTCCTCGCTTTGGTGGTAGCCGCTAGTGCTGCACTTGCTCCATTCTATGACGCCGGTGAAAACGGAGTCCGCGGACGTTACATCGTTGTTCTGGAAGTAAGTTTTACGATTGATCTCCTTTCATGTTAATGGTTATATAATCATATTTTAATCCTGATCGAAACTGACGTTTATTGATGCGCCTTTCGAAAAGAGGAGCTTTTACAAATTATGTTGAAGACAGTACATCGTGGAGTTTCAATTTAAAAAAAAAAGTCAAATTGAGATATCTGAGCTAGATACATGTAATAAAGGTAAAGGTGGGGGTTAAGAGCCTATACTTAAACGTTGTCTCACATTACCTTTGATCATTGGATCCATGTCGAGCCTGCACATTATTGTGCACCACCTCCAACTCACTGGGAAGTATTTCTAGCCCGGGTGCCTGTTATAGTGCTTGAATGGACAAATAACTGACATCGTGGTATTCAAAACTTTGGAAAGTATTACTGAAGATGATAAAAATCACAAGTGACTTATGCATCCGGTGTACTCTTAATTGTAACACAGTAGTCTATGGACATAGCAAAACTGGGTACTCATAAATTGTCACTCTCTTAAAGCACCAAATGATCGTTTTGAAGAACAAATTATATAAGGGCTTCATTTTTGAGACCATATCAAAGATAGCATGCAGGATTATGAAGCTCCGATTTTTGAAACTGATCATGTGCCTTTAACTTTACTTAACAACATTTGAGTGACATTCTAAGTACACTGCACTTAGTCAACGATAATCGACGCGTGTAGCAGACCTGCATGGCGAAGAGGTTTTTTTTTCTTTTTTCTTTCTTTACACTTTTCATTATTTTGGTTTCGGCACATACAGTATATAGATCGAATATTTACTTAAAGTAATAGGCTAACATTGTGGAGCTTCAAATTAAAAAATTGTCAAACTTTGCTATCTGAGCTACATAGCAGTGTTTGAATGGACAAGAAAACACCATAGAATACAAAAGTTTGGAAATTTATGCTGCCACTGGCAAGATATGAATTAATCAACAATTAGTACTCGGGGCGAGTAAAAAATAGCCTCGATCCACTCACAGCAAGTGTATGGGAAGAAATGGGCAGGTAAATCCGGTCAACTTACGATTTTCACTTGTTTAAAGCACTAAATAATCATTTTGAAATACCATTTTTAGGGCTCAGTTCGTTTTTAGATTTTATCAAAGACACTTATAGCATGGAGGATTATGCATCTCACAATTTTTAAACTGTGGTTATTGTTAACTTAATCAGGATGGAGTTGATGTAGACGCCGTTTCAGGCCGTTTCATGAGCGATGCTTCCGGCCTAAACATCCCCGCCTCCGTGAAAACTCGCTTCCAAGCCGTTTTGAATGGATTTGTCGCCAAAGTCGATTCGGAAGGAAAGGGACTTCAGCTGGTAAGTTGTAAATTCATATCTTGTAAACCTCGTTTTATCTACTATGTAGAGTACGGAAGCGTGACGTCACTCTGAAGCGGAAATATGCGTGAACAATGTATTGCAGAACTAAAATTTAGTCTGTACTCTGTACAGTGCGTCGCAGCAGGTTATTTCTACCAATAGAACTGCAGTTGCACTGAGTTATGGGTTGGCTACTGCCCCCACATTTTTTTTCCGAACCATTTTCACGTCATCACCTCTGCTCTCAATTTGAAGTAGGGTGAAAAATCGGACTTTCATGTTGCATTCAGGGAATTAGTGAAAGCCTTCACCTAAGTTGCCTGCCTTTGCGCATGATCTTAAAGTTGGAAAGGTGAAATTCTGAGAGTTGGGTAAAAACATTAGGACATTTTAAAGAAATTTGTCAAAAAATTCGAGAGTTACAAGATAGATAGATAGATAGATAGATAGATAGATAGATAGAAGATAAATAGATAAATGAAGAAATAAATAAGTATGAAAAATAATAAATGACAAAATGTATTTCCAAAATCATCTGATTCGAGAAAACATAAAAAAAAATAGATTTGAGAAATGTACCCGAAAAAGGGTGGTTCTTTTAGTTTTCATGTATGGTAATGTCCCTGCATCATACATATTTGACATTTCGTTTTAAAAAAGTGAAATAATAATGTGTGTGTGGTGTGTGTGTGTGTGTGTGTGTGTGTGTGTGTGTGTGTGTGTGTGTGTGTGTGTGTGTGTGTGTGTGTGTGTGTGTGTTGTGTATGTAAGTGAATGAATCGTGCTGATATGGGTCTGCACTCAGAAAACTTCGTGTACATAATTGGAAACGGAAAGAAAATCACCAGAGTGACCGGTCAGAGGGTATGTACCACGGATTGTGTTAATTTTCCCCAGTTGTTTACCCTGGTTATTCTTACCAGAGTGACATAGTCTCTTACCACTGCGGAGTTAAATTTGACCCGGAATGGAGTTACTGGGAGCCTACTCTATTCCGAGTTAAAGTGAGTAGTTATTTTGACTCGAATGGATTCCATTCCCAGTTGACGCCTTACCATTCCATTCAAATCGAATTAATTCGAAAATCCGAGTCACTTTAACTCGGAAAAGAGTAGGCTCACAGCCCACTCCTTTCAGGGTCAAATTTGACTCCACAGGGATTAGAGTATATAAAAAGTAATGGAACAACCAGCGGTATACTCGCATTCCTGGTAAATAAATTTTAGATATAATTTTACACCAGGGGCGTCGATCCATATGTCGGATGGGGGGGGGGGGCAAAAGTGAAAAAAATGTCAAAAATTTTCGGTGCGCTCCGAGCGCCACATTATTATATAGAATTTTGCGCGCAAAGCGCGCCGAAAAATTGACAATTTTGTATGTTTAATAGTATTTCTATGCCGAATGTTTTATAAGTGTTTTCAATGCTTTTTAAAACATATATTTCCATTGCATATTATGAATTTTTCAAGTGGTCAAAATTATTGGGGGGGGGGGGTGGGCAAATGGATATGTTTGCCCCCACCCAATATTTTAATGGGGGGGCGATTGTCCCCTGCCGCGCCCCCCCCCCCCCCATCAGGATCGAACGTGGCGACGCCTCTGTTTTACACGTAAAATAAATGACCAGGGACAATTTGACCGGCGGTTTTCTCAGTGTAAGTGTATGAACATGTTGTCCTCCTGATGGATTCCCCCTAACGTGCTTCCCACCCCACCCCAACCTAGAAGCCTTTTACAATGAGTGTGTCTCTCGAATAAAACTTAATTATGTAAAAAGAATACATATTCTCACAAATAGACCAGTTCAGTTATTTTATGCATACCTTTTAAAGCAAAGGTTGTCTCTAACATCCCGATAGCTTGCCCGAGGCTTGCCCACGTTGGATTCCAAGTATTGAAATGTATCCATTATAAACAGGTTTATGGAATAGTTAGTTACTAGCCCCCCAAGGGAGAAAAATCCATAAATTTGAATATGATTAGTAAACTATTCTATTGAATTTTGGTGTATTTATACATAATTGTTTTCTCACGCAGTTGCGCTCTCTACCTGGAGTGAGATTCGTGGAAGAGGATGAAATCATAAGTGTGAACGGAGCAGTTGGATCGTGGGGCGTTGATCGCATTGATCAGAGGGGCAATAGCCTGGATAACGACATGACCTTAAGTGGTAAATACTTCAAATCTTCATTCTCAGTTATGGTACTGTTTGTCACCAGTGGCGTATCTAGGGATTATGGCGCCCGGGGCAAACAATAAAGTTGCGCCCCCCCCGTCCCCATGGTGGATCTAGCTTTTGCTTGGGGGGGGGGGTGACCAAAACTACTGTTAGGCGTGCTCCGCGCGCAAAATTGCAATTGATTATTTGGCGCGCAATTTGAAAATAGCATATGTTTGAAAAAAATAAAAATTGTGTATGCTTAAACATTCGAAAAATGCGCATGTTCGATAGTATTTCTGTGTTAAGTTTAGTGTTTTTGTAGTGTCTTGCACTGCTTTTTAAACATATTTTGCAATACGTTTTAGCTTTCCTGACATCTACTAACACAATAAGACCACACAAAAAATTCACTTGGCAGTCCAAGTGGGAGGGGGTTACACCCCCTAACCCCTTGTAGATCCGCTACTGCCCCCTACCAAAACTTATTAAAGTGACTATAAATGCAAAGGAAAGACCGACCAAGCGGTAGATTGTCTTTGCAAAATTATGCGAGGGAGCGGAGCGACCGAGCTTTAGAAAATTTTTTGTACTTGTAACCCTATAAACCCATTTTTCTAACGCACTTTACCCTCGGGACTGGGAAGGAGGGGCGCATAATTCCCGAGGTTCATACTTTTCCTTCCCTTTTTTCTTCTTTCTCTTCTCTCTTTTGCCTTTTTTGCGCCCCCTTAAATTGGCACCCGGGGCACGTGCCCCCTCTGCCCCCCCTTAGATACGCCACTGTTTGTGACTCGCCCTAGTGACCAAAAAGGCGTAACGAAATTTATCACTGAGTGCAAAATGGCAGCGGGACGTGTGTTACCGTTCACATAATTAACTAAAGTTGTGTTCAGAGAGCGCCAGTACTTCTACTAAACATATAATTTCTCTCCAACCTCGAAAATAATGTTTGAAAATGTCGACCAAGTTGCTGTTTCTTGCCATCATTTACCTTTTTAAGATTACTGTAGTATAGGGACGACTTGTCCAACAGATGGAAGCCCTAGCAGATAACAATAAAAGTTTAAGAAAAGCATTTTGTGATTCTGTGATTTCGAATACTTTTGCATAACATTTTAACGAAACATACTTGAGCAGAACAATTTAGCAGGAGTGTTTTTACACTTATTGACTAACTTCTGTGTGAAAATGCGATTGATCAAACACTCAGAATCAGAAATCGGTCACGAAATAATGGAGAAGCAAATTAACATAATGCATGCACACACGCACACACACACACACACACACACACACACACACACACACACACACACACACACACACACACACACACGACACGACACGCACGACACACACACACACACACACACACACACACACACACACACACACACAGCGAACACACACACACGCACACGCACACAAACGTACACATACATACATACATACATACATACATACATACATACATACACGCAGACACATGCAAATATGTACATGTACACCTCTATATGAGCAATCGTTTCTGACCCCCCAAATGATTTTGCTCATTACGCCACTGCTTGAACTCAAACTCACTACACTGGCTT
>JZLH01S0160476.1:0-16041 GCA_001188425.1 Eucidaris tribuloides
AGTTACGTATAATGGTCAGAGTTTGGTCGGGGGGTTCGGTTCTTACCCGTCAGACATGTAATTCCGCTTTTATTTAGTAAAGTATAATGCGCAGAACGAATGGTCGGGATTGTTTCTTACCTGTCAGACATGACCCGTAATAAAGTTACGTATAATGATTCAAAACGATGTCGGGGGGTTCCGTTTCTTACCCGTCAACATGAATCCCGCTATTATTTCGTTCCGTATAATGCGTCAAAAGGATGGTCGGGGGATCGTTTCTTTACTCGTGCAAACATGGAATCCGCTTTTATTTAGTAAAGTATATGGTCCAGAACTAATGGTCGGGGCATTACGTTTCTTTACGTCAGACATGAAGCCCGTTAATTAATAGTTACGTATAATGATCAAAAACGATGTCGGTCCGGGTCGTTGTTTCGGTTCGTCCGTGTGCTTGTTGTTTCTACCCGTCAAACATGATATTCGCCGCCTAAAATAGTTTACGTATAATGATCCAAATACGAGTGGTCGAGCGGTTCGTTTGTTACCGTCAGACATGAATCCCTGCTACTTATTCTTTTTGTTCCGTAAATGGCTCAAAAGATGGGCGGGGGGTTCGTTTCTTACCGTAACAATGAATCCCGCCTAGAATATTACGTATACTGATCAAAACGATTAGTCGCGGGTATTATATTAATTAGTTCCGTTAGTAATGAGTCAAAGCGAATGGTTCGGGGGTTTCGTTTCTTACCGTCAAACATGAAAATCCTCGCTAATAATAGTTAGTATAATGATCAAAACGATGGATCGCAGGTTCGTTTGTTACCCTCAGACCATGGAATCCCGCCACTATTTACTTTCGTATTAATGCGTTGAGAACAAGTGTCTGGGGATTCGTTCGTGTAGGCCAAGTAAAAAAAACACATGTTTCTCGTCCCCGCCGCATCAGATTTCGGGGCCGCCCTTGAATTTATTTTTTATTTTTTATGTTTCACAAACTTAGAAAAAAAAGTTAAATAAGAAGCTTTAAAATGCCGAAATTCCATTTGGCCGAGATGCTGATGACATACACACAGCTCTTCCACACCGAACACAGTGATGTTTATATGGCCTGCCTGGGGCATTTGAAATTGGCTGTCAAGTCACAGAGGTGTGGTCAAGCGTATGTTGCCTCATAGACTGGAGCTCTGCGTTGCGTAATACAATGACCTGGATGACTGATGGCCATTTTTCCCCTTGTTTTTTCTTTTTTTTTCTACTCAGTGTAGTTGTCCAGTATATTCGTTAGTCTCGGTTCCAGTAGCATGCCAACTTGCGCGCTCAACTGATAGAGGCCTAATTTTCTAGGAAAGAGGATAAGTTCTTACGTCTGGAAGCCAGACTAGTATATGGTATGGCATGGCATGTCAGACTCAGTTTTCTTTACGTCCTTTCTGCAGTAGGGTCTACTACGTGGATGCTTGGTGTTATGACCATATGGTCATCGCCCCTCTTCTTTTTGAAGGGTTAGTAGGCTGTGGCTTGTTTAGTACATGCCCTTTTGTTCCTTTGTCTTTTTTTTTTACAGTTTTTATGCTAAGTAAAAAATTGGATAATGTCACTTACTACAATGTTCATTATTTTGATGATTCGTTTGATTTGCGAAGCGTACAGGAATGCCTGAAAAATTTCAGATGGCCGGCCATCTTGAAAAATAATAAAAAATAAAAAATAAAAAGCCCTCTTTTTCATTTTTTCAAAAACCGGCACGAGGAAACATATATTTTTTTTTACTTGGTGCTTACCCGCTCAGGACATGGAATCGCGCTAATTAATAGTTTTTACGAAGTTATAATGATCAAAACGATGGTCGCGGGATTCGTTCTGTACCCGTCAGTACATGAATCCCGCTATTATTTCGTTTCCGTATTAATGCGTCAAAAAGATGGTCGGGGACGTTTCTTACTTCGTCAATAACGATGAATCCCGCTAAATTAGTTCCGTTTAATGATCAAGCGATGGTCGGGCGGTTCGATCTTACCCGTCAAAACATGAATCCCCGCGATCGCCTCTTTGATCATTATACGTAACATAAATATTCATTGTCTGAAGACGCGGTAGGAAAGAACCCCTGTATCATCGCTTTGACCATCGGCCCTATACGGAACTAATATTAGCGGGATTCATGTCTGACAGGTAAACAACGAACTCCCGACTTATATGCTTGACGAAATTACCGAGCCAATATATGGCGATTTTCCAATTGATAATGTTTTGATAAAACGGGGGGGGGAGTGTGAACATTCGGTAAAATTTTCTGGTAGAAAAATGAGGCGACTCTGTAAGAAAGATGATCGCCAAGAATTGTGATGCGTTTGACCATTATACGGTACTATTTATTAGCGGGATTCATGTCTGAGCGCGGAATTGAAGACGTAACCCCTCGACCGATACGGTTCTGACCATTATATCGGCGTAATCTAGATAATAGCGGGATTCAGGTGTTTGGACGGGTAGAGAAACGAATCCCCGACCATCGTTCTGACCATTATACGTAACTAAATGATAGCGGGATCATGTCTGACGCGGTAAAGAAACGAATCCGCCGACCATCGTTCTGACCATCATACGTTAACTAAATAATAGCGGATTCATGTCTGTAGGGTAAGAAAATCGAAACTCCGCCGTCACCAACGTTCTGACCCATTATACGCTAACATAAATATATCAGCGTGGATTATGTTTGATGGGTAAGAAACGAATCCTCGAGCCATCGTTTGCACCATTATACGGAACTAATTTTAGTGCGGGATTTTATGTCAGGATGGGTAAGAAAGATCCCGGATCCTATTCGTGTTGATCATTTATACGTAGATATATTAGCGGGATTTCATTGATCTCTGACGGCGTAGAGAAACGAAATCCCCGACCATCGTTTTGCATCATTATACGATAACTTATTATGAGCCCCCTGGGATTTCATGTTGACGGTAAGGATGAACAATCCGCCGAACGAATCGTTCTGACCATTATACGGAACTAAATAATAACGGGATTTCATGGTCTGAGGCGTAAGACAACGAACCCCTCCGACCATCGTTCTGACATCCCTTATACGTAACTAAATATTAGCGGATTCAGTCTGACGGGATAAGGAAAGAATTCCCCGACCATCGTTCTGACCATTATACGTAACTAAGATATAGGCGGGATTCCTATGTCTGAGGGGTATAAGAAACGAAACCCCCGACAACGTTTCTGACCAATACGTATAAATCAATAGCGGTAGATATGTTGACGGGCTAAGATACGACTATCCCTGACCATCGTTTTGACCATTATACGCGAACGTAAATAGTGGCGGGATTCATGTTCTGAAAGGTAACAAACGAAACTCCCGACTTTATATGTTTGACGAAATACCGCAGCCTAAATTATTGGCGATTTCTCCAATGATATGTTTGATAAAAAACGGCGGTGTGAACATTTCGTAAAATTTCTGTAGAAATTAGGGCCGACTCTGAAGAAACTGATCGCCCCAGAAATTTGTATTTCGAGGATTTTAAGGACCGATTTGACTCCGCGAGCCGGAATTCGCCGTCGTCCCCGTATTTCTTGACGCGCGATGTTACCGTAATTCCATTTCCGAATTGTATACAGCAACAGCCAACATTTATCTTCGCATTTATAATGAGCTGAAAATTGTGTCGTAATTCATTTCGAACGTGCGAGAGCAAAACTAAAATTTCCGAGGTGTTGGGGGGGGGTTTTTGTTCGATGCCATTTATCGCGCCAATATGTGCGCCGTCCGATCTCCGATCCCGATCTTTTTTCCCGATCCGCATGCCCTACTACTGAGAAGTGAGGTGCTCAGTTACTCTTCAACTCTAGCACGCAATTGCCGCAACTACTGTATTGTTGAATTGATATCACGGTAAACTGTGATACAAGCTTTGGCCGTACATGAAGACTACGAGGGTGGCGACCGAAGGAAACGAACACCGCCCCATCCCACCAAATGCATGCAAGAAACGCCAATTGATACCTCATTTGGAAGCGCGTCGGTTAGATGCAATGAGTTAGTAAGTTCCATATAACTTGTCTTTTCTGCTTTCTGTCAGTGGTGCTCGCGGATCCACTCTATGATCCCAAGAGCTGAGTTTTTCTCGCAAAAGTTCGTGTTACTTTTCTTTGATCGGCCATATTGGTGTGTTGGCAATTGGCTGTTATAGCTAATTGCCAGTACTGGGTTTTATGCAATTGCGACGTGTATAAAATATTGATATATTTCTCGAACTTCTGACGGATATTCGCTGGAACAATTTCAGTTTCTCGGTTTTTATGTCAGGGTGGGAGACTTGAATGAAATAAAAAGACAGTTAATCACTAATGAAATATGAAGACCAATAATAATAATACACCGGCACTACTGCGAGCAGAAATACTCGCAAACACTATCTACAGGAAGTAACATGTTAAAAATAATAATAAACGTAGCGCACTACAAATTACACCCATCATAACGTTCAGGAACGGAAACAAACTGTATTTGTAAATGAACCAAAGTTTTCTTGGTCGAAATCTAATTATTTGACGCATGGGCGTCAAAGGGGGCAGGGAAGACTCCCACACTTTCAGAAGTGAGAGGGAATGCAATCATCCCCCCCCCCCGAGCATATATTTGGTCGATTTGTTATAGGCCTATCCCTCATAGATTCTAATTTTGCTTATACCCGGGGGGGGGGGGGGGGCAGTGTCATTACAAGGTGTACACCATGCGCGTGTATGGACTTTCAAAATGGACCCTAAAACACGTAATTGAAAGTCGATCTCAGAATACCCTAAACAAGTATTCAAGTTTGAAAAGATACCTTTTGAAGTAAACATTCGGTTAAAAGTATACCCTTTTTCCTGATTTTGGGGATTTGATACCCTTTCAATGTACGCGCGTACATCGTCCGACCGTGAAATACAACCCTTTTTACGCTTTTTTCACACGCGCATGTTGTACACGTTGTAATGACACTGGCCCCCCCCCCCCCGGGTGCTTCTACCAGAGCCACATTTTAGTTCTCCTTGATAGTAGGCTAACTGTACATGAAAAGAAATTAATTATGTACAATCAAGTTCAAAAGTTTTACATCCATTTCTTCTCCGTAATAAACAACTGAAATATTCAAAAAGAAATCGCATGTACTAAATAAAGTCAAAGCGTAATGATAAAAAACGTCTATTACGCAACCTAAAACTTTTACCCAATCAAAATCGATCATTGTTGCCTTTAGTCTTGTGAGGCTCCAATATCGCACGTTCGGGGAAAACACATCAGTAAAGTTATTAGAATGACTACATAGGCCCCTGATGCCATTTTGTAAATTCAAAGATGTGATTCTGAACAACTCAAGCCCGAATTCAAAGACTGTCAAAAAGACTAACCGCCTTTATGAATCACTTCCACCTAGTAACACAAATTATTCTGTGCATTATGCGTTGGAAAGATCACTGCCCGCACTGTGAAGGGATTTGACGCGCGAGTATCGGCGTCATTTTGTTTTTGTTTGGTCTTTCGTTTTGTAGAAATGAAAGGAGTTGCCCGTCAACTAAATTCTATCAAAAATGGTAAAAGACGGTAGAAGACATTCTGAAGACACTTATCTTACATGATTTTGTTATGTGGAAGAAAGGACATGCCAAAAACTCTGGGACTTTACCCACGTGTTGCATGTTTACATTTACTATGTTGTTACTGGTCGTAGTTATTGCTTCTTCTCCTTCTTCTTCTTCTTCTTCTTCTTCTTCTTCTTCTTCTTCTTCTTCTTCTTCTTTAATGTAAATTATCAAAAAATTGTAAGTACGATTCATGTATGCTGAATAATTCCATTGTTGTCTTCTCATCATCATCATCATCGTCGTCGTCGTCGTCATCATCATCATTATCAGTGAATCATTTTTCACTGAATTACTGTTTATGCTATACCTGAATATGTCAGTAAGCTGTGTAATCAATACTTTTTTTCGTCTTCTTCTTTTTCTTCTTTTCCTCCCTCCTCCTCCTCCTCCTCCTCCTCCTCCTCCTCTCCCTCCTCCTCCTCCTTTTTTCACAGTATAGCTTAATAGCAGGTCTATAGATATGCATCTCCCATCTTTTTACATAGTTGCCATGACAACAACATCACGGCAATATTTAATGCATCCACAAGCTCCAAATCTGACCTTTCAAAGATATAATGTCCCGGGGGCGTTCACCTGAAGAAAGACATTCCCCGTTTCTTTCAACATTGCCGATTTAGGCCTATGTCTCTTCTGATGTTCAGTTTCCTCAAAATAGGTGTTTGAAGCTAGCTCCCACCTTTTCATTACTTTTAGAGTCTGGAACAAAAAAGGGTTTTTCCTAATTTATTGCTTTGTCTGTATGCGTAAGCTTGGCCAAAATGATGTCGTTATCTTTGTAACTTGTCACGTACTTTACGTTTTACCATCAAAAAATGTAATATTTTACGGCATTGATATCTGCTATACCTGTCAATTCGCTTTTTGCATAATCATTCAAACAGGGTCAAAACTTTTCGGAAAATTGTGAGTCAGAATGTGAAATTTTGGGCCCTCGTAGGCCAAAGTCAACACAGAGAAGGAAAAATTGACAGATAGGGCTTGTCCATGGGTTCGGATACCCTTACTTTAAGACAGCTAGTGTAATTTCCGGGCCTTTAAAATAATGATATAATAATAATGATAATAATAATAGTAGTAGTAGCAGTAGTAGTAGTAGTAGTAGTAGTAGTAGTAGTAGTAGTAGTAGTAGTAGTAGTAGTAGTAGTAGTAGTAGTAGTAGTAGTAGTAGTAGTAGTAGTAGTAGTAGTAGTAGTAGTAGTAGTAGTAGTAGTAGTAATAGTAGTAGTAGTAGTAGCAGTAGTAGTAGTAGTAGTAGTAGTAATAGTAATATTAATAATAATAGTAATAGTAATAGTAATAGTAGTAGTAATAATAATAATAATAATAATAATAATAATAATAATAATTACAATAATAACAACAATAATAGTAATGATAATTTAATTTTGAAATAATTTCATCTATTTGAACTGATTATCGTCGTCGTATTTCCGATTTTAAGGTAAAACCTTGAAATAAGTGAGGCCCGTTTGAATGTTCTTCAAACTTATTCGGCAAATCGGAGAGGAAATGATGGCTCCATTTTTCGTTTCAAACTGTCAAATTTGTTTGGACCTCCGTCCCCGGGGGAAAAAAGTCAGGAGTTGTCAATGTGCCCTTTGCTGTTAAGTTGGTATATAGACCACGACGACTAGATTTAAATTACACGAAACAAACTAACAGCCTGGGGAAGGAAGTCTACACCCGTCTGATTGACAGATGAGTTGTGATAACCCCCTTCCCCTTCCCGAACAGGAAAAAGTTCTCATTCACCTCCCGTGCCATCGTATACACGTCCGTACTATTTACATGGACTTGCACTTCCAGTATAGGCAACCCATTGCCTCAATTCACAGTCGCGTTATACTGGTCGCCGATCATGGAATGTGATATTTTCGTGCTTTTGTCGTGTGCTTCCAAATTTAGAATATTGGCTTATCCTCAGTTGCGCTAATTATCGCTGATTGCAGCGACGCAAAAAGCCAAATTATGTATGCGACTCTCTTTTCAGCAAGTTCCCGATATGACTGCTGGGTGTAAAATATTCTCTATGACGTCAGAAATAGATATCTTGTTCGCTCATCGACTGTTTTCAGAAGTCATCCGAGGTGAAAGCGACTGGCTGTCTGCTTCGAGAATTCAGAAATGGGCGCGAAAATTTGGAATTACGCGATAGCAGTCTCGATTTTCACCGCCACTATCTTGATAGGTAAGATCAACCATAGAGGTCCATGGATCAACATAAGTTTGTAGCGTGTATCAGTATTAAGGACCTAATATACTCGATGTTTATAAGTGACTTCCGCAGTGTAAAGGGGGAATCTGCGTAGGATTAGTAATTAGCTGGTAAGACACCAAATATTGTTTCATTTTTATGTAACATCGGTTCGACATGCTACTTTGGCTTCAGAGGAACTGAACATGATGTTGCAACTTTACTTAGGCCTACATGAAGATTGATTTCTATTTCGCATTTCTCTGGTAGTGACATTATCATTTGTCAGTGCAGCTGAAAAGCGATTGCACTTCCTCAAAGTACAGTGTATATAAACACTTTCCAACACATTATACCCCGTGATCATTGGATTCACATTAGTTTAATCTTGTATTCAAATTGGATTGGAGTGAATTTCATTTAAAATCAGAGTGAAATGTCACTCATAAACGAAAGATCCATCATATCACTCTCACTTCCTTCGCTTCGTTTTAGAGTATAGAAATGCACTCAAATTTTGGAGTAAAATCACAATAATTTGGAGTGTAATGGTGGATACATTCACTCTTTCTTGAATGACTTCCACTACTTTGAGATTGGAATTTTATTCGTACGGGAATTACATATTCTTTACTTTCTCCGTGTTCTCAACAAGAGTACAAATCGACACTCTTAACAGTTAGAGAGATTAGTGGAATATCATTACAGAATTTGTGCGCATTTTATTTTCACTGGTATACCAAAACATGATATCACCGGCATTGCAGTGAAGTTTGACAGGTCACAAGTGTCAAAAAACCAAGATTTTCCCGCTTGTCAGTTTGCTAACTTGGATTTTCCATCAAATGATCTTCCAAATGAATGAACGACAAATTTCAAAAGTTATGAAATAATTTTCTTGTTTAATCAACACTAAATTCATTGAAAATAAACATGTTGAGTGAGCCACATGTGAAATCTTCTGATTTCCCTAATGCTAAATAACATGTATTTATTTATGATTTGTGTATATATACATGCATATAATTATGTTTGTACGTCTATGTATTTATGTATGTATGTATGTATGTATGTATGTATGTATGTATGTTTGTATGCATGTTGTATGTATGTAAGTATGTTTGTTTGTTTGAAAAGATTTTATTTTCTGCATTTCAACATAATAACATGGATAACAAATAACAAGTGTACATATTACAAATAATTGAAATAATACAAAGTGAAGGAATTACATATATATATATATATATATACACACATTACATAAACAAAATAACCATTCATACGATCAGGGTATAATACCGTACAGATAATAGTTTTAAAACGCAGAAGGACGGGCCATTAGCTACAGGCTTGAAGAGACGGACGGCCAAATGTATGTATTATTCATGTATTATGTATATATGTACTTCAAATTGTGAATGGCAGCTAGGAGCTCAGTGAATATTCGTAATTGACACATATTTAATAGAGCACGATCACAATCATTAATCAACATGAGAACATTTTCTTTTGCTAATTATGTAACGAAGAAAGCAATATACCAATTCAAATACAGCAGCAACCATGATACATATTTTACGAAAGGGGCGATATTGCACAAAACAGAAACACTGCATGTGACAATAACTTAAAGGCAAAGTTCACCCTCACGTCAAGTTGGTTTTAATAAAAGCAGAACAATGAGAGAAACATATTAATGAAAGTTTGGCGAAAATCCACCGAAGAATAACAAAGTTATGGATTTTCAAAGTTTTAATTTTGTAACGTCACTTGCGAGCAACTCCCATTATGTCATGTAATATAAATTCCATAAATTGTCATTTTTGATGGTTCATGATAATTGAATGTGCTTTTTTAAGACCTGTATGAAATAGTTTCTGATAATATATTGAATGCGCAGGTAAAATAATTTTCAAATTTCTGAGAAAACGGCACTTTATGGAATTTATATCACATAACATATACGGGAGCTGCTCGCATGTGACGTCACAAATTTAAATCTTACAAATTCCATAACTCTGTTAATGTTTGATAGATTTTCGTCAAACCTTCAATGATATTTTTCTCTCATTTTTCTGCTTTTATCAAAACCAACTTGACGTCAGGGTGAACTTTGCCTTTAAGAAACTTGTAGGTTCCATCATATTTCTCATGATTTCGCCTGCCTATACGATATCGATTATGATTATGCCTATGGATGAATTGGCAAGTTTTGAAAATATCGTCATTTAGTCCTATTTTGATATCATTTCATGCATTCTGTTAAAATGTAATTCTTTTGAGAAATATGAAAAATGAATTGAATTGAATTGAAACTGCATAAGTATTTTTTTTCTAGTTAAACGTCTGGACAATCAAGTCTAGAAGACGAAAATTAAGGAGGTCGTGACCTTTTACACATACCCATTAACACAAAGTGACTAATTGCTGATGACGTATCAGTATAGGTCTGACCTACGTTCGAACCTACAGCAACACTACGAAAGTAAATTGCTTCATCCTACACTACTACTATACATTAAAATCATCATTAAACAGCCTGTATAAATTTATGCAACCTATTAGTTTACCATATGAACTGATTGGGTAGTCAGTATTTAATCAGTTTATACAAGGAAAAGCTTGACATAATTTCAAGTTAGAGAATATAATGTAGACAAATTATAATAATCATAATATAAATACATCTATACATAGTTAGTAGTCGTTTAAATGCTCTAACAAGTATTTAAAACTTTAAATACGGTAGCAAATGTTTAATATTTAATATTTATTGTTCGAAAAAATTATTATTGCTGTTTAAATTCTTAAACACTTGTTTTAAGTTCCAAACAATACCTGATCAGGTAGTGGCGAATCTATGGGGGGGGTTGGTTAGGGCGCGTTTACCCACCACACACACAATCCCCCCTTTGAAAAGTGTGATGTGCATTGAACAAAAAACACCAGTCATGTTTAAAAAGCAGTTGGAAAGCAGCACTACAAAACATTAAAAATGTAGACATAAAAATACTATTAAAAATACAAAATTTTCAATTTTTCGGCGCGCTTTGCGCGCAAAATTCTATATTGCAACTAGGCGCGCGAGTGCGCCGAAAATGTTTGACTTTTTCTCTTTTGTGCCCCCCCCCCCAAAAAAAAAAATCGAAAAATGGATCGACGCCCTTAGGTCAAACCCCCTCTTATAACAAAAAGCTAGATCCGCCCCTTTCAGGTCATGTAGTAAACCGGGTTGTATAAAATTTTAAAATGCGTTTTTTTTTCTCTACAAAAATGGAATCAAAATGAAGGTAAAATTCAAACTGCGTTTGGAAATGGAGATTATATTACACATGTTTCATTATGATTAGAATTATGTTTGAAGGTAAAGATTGTGTCAACTCCCGTCGTCTTTCAGCACACGTAACGATATTTATTCGATTCGAAAATTGGCATGCATGGCAGAATCGGAAACTGATATATTTTTACTTTTTCAAAGCAAATGACGGTGTTGAAGTACAATTTTTTTCAGGGCTTCATTTTCAGACATCCTCAGGTACATTAACAGCATGGATATTATTGTGTAACTTAAATTTTTTAGAACTCGGAAAATTGTTAAATGATGTCTTCAATTTGGCTTTAGAATGTTCTGATATTTACGTAATAATTCAGTTGTAGAATAATCACTAACTGTTTAATGACATGTAATATCCACACCCAGGCAATAATCATCTGTTCTCAGTCAAATTTTGATATCGTATTAAGTTACATACACTACTGCGAATTATGTTTCTTTAATAACTAAATATAATCATCTCACTTATCAGTATGATCAGTTCTTCACTCATCCGTGATTGCTTTAAATTTATTTCACTCTCGGAAGTATGTTCATTCACGATGTTTATTTTGAGACAATATTTGACTTGCAAACTCCCCGATGTAATCCCGTGTGCTCAAAGATGGGTGAAAACTGTTAGTAATCCGAGAGGGGAGATGTAATCCAAAGCTATTAATAGATGACAACATACGTCGGGAAATGGGTTACGTTACAAGTACACCGAAAGGGTACCCAACAAAATTATGTTTACTAGCTCGGAATGCATTTTAAACTTTTAAAAGATTCGCTATGAAAATAACATCAGTTATGATCGCTGTCACGCACAAGAAACAACTGGTAATTACAGATTGAAAGTTCTCGCAAATAAATTCATCACACTTAAGATATCTATCAAGAAAATATGAATCACAATATGTTATTTTGTAGAGTCATGCATGTTCACAAGTTGGTCTTGAGGAAATTACAAGATAATATACATAGGAGGATATATCGATCAACCGTGAAAATAGATACATGCATACATATACACTCAAACTCACATAAAGCCTGCGAAATATAACAGAAATGTATCTAGCCAGTTATCACTCTGGACAATAAATATAAGAAACATTATACTTAGATGTTGAGGTTTAAATGGAGGTCACATTATCTTGTTGCCTAATTTCATAGTCGTACCCATAAAATTTTTGCGGTGTTTTCAGCACTACTGAAATGTAGAGAAATATACGTCGTTCATATGGTTCGGCTCCATTCAAATATGAAATATGTTACAGGAATACTTATAATAGAGAAAGATGATGTACTGCGTGTTGCTGTGCTGCTGTTGAAGATCACCGGCCAAGGCCAAAGGTCACTTGAGGTCATACGCACAAGACTCTCTAACGACAAAATAACTTTGTATTTAAAACGTTTCTGCGACTGCGACTTAACTTTGTCATACAATGAACTCGGGGATCTTCATATTAATATGTTATCAACGATCACTATTGCTGATGTCAAAGGTCATGCAACGTCACATGTCAAGGTTCACCAGCAATATTTTCTTTTGACAAATAATTTTGCAACCATTTCTGAGATATCAACCATACTTGCCCTACATATTATGTCCTGAAGGGGCTTATGAAAGTTTATGTTATGATTCTGTTAAAGGTCACTGACTAAGGTTAAAGGTCATTTGAGGTTTTATGTTAAAGTTCAATTAATAACTTTCTTTCCCCCACTGTACCCAAAATTTGGTTAGGTATGTGACATAAATCAGCACTTGGAACCGTCATATTGTTATTGTATCATCAAAGGTCACTTGGTAAAGTTTGAGGTCATTTGGCTGCATGAATAAGCATAGGTTCCATGACACTTGCTCCGGCGACTTTTGCTCTGTTGACAATTGCATACGCTAACCTTAATCCTACAACCCTTGTCCTATAATCCTAACACAACCACTAACTTTAACCCCATTCTGAACTGGAAACCCAAATGGCAACCCTAACCCTAACACTTTGTTTTCTAAGACATTGTCACAGGAGGCACTGTCATCCATTTGCGACGATTCGGGGGGGGGGGGGAGGGGGACGTGTCCCCTTTGAACTTTTTCTGGGGATCTTATCAAAACTTCATATTTTTTTCTTCTATTTTTAAAGCATTTTTGTAAGACTTTGTTATCTGCAAACCCATTTAAAGGATAAATGTAATGAAAATAGATATTAAACTTTATTAATGCGGGTTAGGGAGATTTCACAGTCACAATTTTCAATTTTTTCACAATATATAGGGCGTTTTTGTCCTGCGCGAGGGTATTATTTCGCCTTCGGTGTTTTCGTCCCCCCCCCCCCTCGTTATATTAAATCTCCGCTCCTGCTACCGTCGGAGCAATTATCGGGTTGTAAGTTTCAGATTTTATTCGGTTCGTCCACTTCACCCATAAAGAGTGCGCTCTGAACTGTGCATTTTGTCGAATTTGGACGAGACAAAATCTAGGCTTCTGTCATGGTCGGTAAAGAGGTACCCCTCGGCCCCCCAATACATAAGCAAGAGCTGACATTCAGAATTTCTGTCAGTGAATGGGTGTGTACGTGTTAAACATATATAAACTATAGAGCTCTATAACGTGCCAGCCATCAAATTATTAAGCAAGGGGACTGAGGCGTATTAATATATAAATAGGTGATGACTGGCCCGTGACGTGTAAAGGTAGCGCCTACATAAAGTGACATTTCAAAATCGATCAGTTTGTTTCATGTCTCGGTAAATCTGTCTAACAGGTTTCCCTATACAAAGATGTCAGGCTGTCAAGTTTCATGTCAAAAATAGGCTACAATCTATGTCTGTGTATCAGCGCGTATTTTTGTACACGTGTACATGACTTGTGCAAAAAATATAGTCGAATACACGTTTATGTAGGCCTACACATTTGCAGCTTCGATTTACTTTCTACTCCTCCGTAGGGAAGAAATTACTTACAGACATGCCATTCAAGTTCAGTGTGCCAAGTTTTCTGTCTGTATTATATTGCACAGGCGTTCTGCGCCACCGGGAGGGTTGTGATTAAAAGTTTTTGGACCTTTTTTTCACAATGAAATAACATGTGATTACCAGATTACAATGTAGCTGATTAATGCTTCGTCATTAATAACATTGTGAAAAGCCTCTCGGGGAAAGAATATCTTCAGAAAAAATGAGGACCCTTAGATTTTTCTCTTTTTTCGTGGGGGGGGGGGGGGCGGGGGTTGGGGGTCATACGACCCACTTGATCTCCCTATGCATATACACCAATGGTGTGTGTAAATGTTCAATCAAGTCTGTTTCCATGTGCCATATGTTAGTATATGTGGGAAAATTAGCACTGAATTTACGCCCCGATCAGTGTGACACGTTTGTTGAAAAAAAAAAATGGACGTCGAATAGACCTACATGGATATCGCTCGTGGTGTACATCACATCCAGGGGCGACGATCCAGTTGGGGGGGGGGGGGGCAAAAGTGAAAAAAAAAGTCCAAAATTTTCGGCGCGCTCTGCGCGCCAATACGGAATTTGCGCTATTTTGTATTTATAATACACTCCTGCTCATAATTATGGAATATTTTGTTGATACTTAAGTTCTTTCTTCTATATCGTCGAAAATTTTCAAGATAAGTTTTTATTTCACAAAAACGCAGTATGTGAAGCAATTTTTGGATTTTATGAGATGACTAAAGTAAAAACTAAAATACAATTGAGCGCAATAACAATTGTATGTTTATTTTTTTCAAAATCCACCAAAAATCATGAAAAAGTATAAAATTAAAGTAATTCAAAAAACAACACAAACAACTGATAAATTTTGATTTAATATCAATTATCATTAAATTAACATCAGAATAGTCTATTGCAAGTCTAATAACGCGCGTAACCACCACGTGACTCAACAACAACTCTGAATACCGCCATTTTTAAACACAGGTTTTAGCGTCGATTCGGACGCTACAAAATGCTCAGCAATACTAAAATACTTATATTATACTTGTTTCACTAGGGGTGAGCAAATATTAATCCCACATGTACCGTTCACGGAAAAATGGCAACTTCTAAAATGTTTCTAAAATATTCCATAATTATGAGCATGAGTGTAGTATTTTATGCCATGTTTAATGGGTTTTTTATGGTGCTTTCCAATGCTTTTTAAAACATATTATTTGCATTGCATATTATGAATTTTTCAAGTTGTCAAAATTATGGGGGGGGGGGCAAATCGATATGTTTCCCCCCCCCCCAATATTTTTCCCTTATCATATCAGCAATTTCAATCAAATTGATCGAAATCTTGATTATATGCATCGGAATTACACTCCATTGATTGCAACCTTAAAGATAATATGAAAGTAATCATACAGGTGAAGAACAATGCCTGAAATATAAGACACATCGAGATATTTCCGTTTTTGTTAGTATATTGTACAGAACAAATTACATGTATCATTTCCTACAGCCTTTTGGGTCTGTCGGAAAACTGCCAGCATTCGTGGAGTTTACTGCCAATATTGTATTCAGTTTTGATGTACGCAATTTTGGGACTTATGTGTTTTAGTATCGTATTTGGCAACATTTCGTACATGATTTTGTCCATAAATATAATGTAACCCGCAACTTCCTGTGATAAACATAACAAATATTTCAATTGATATGTCTCTAAAATTCGTCTTTTCCTTCTCTTCTCTCTTTCTAGTCTCATACATACAATGTCCAATGTTTTCTTTCTTCTGAAGCCAATATCTACGTATGTATGTATGTACGTACGTATGTTTGTATGTATATGTATGTGTGCATGTATGTATGTATGTATCCATCTATCTATCTATCTATCTATCTATCTATCTATCAACCAATTAATTAATCAATCAATCAATCAATCAATCAATCAATC
>JZLH01S0160476.1:30686-41886 GCA_001188425.1 Eucidaris tribuloides
ACCCATCGCAGGCCTTGACGTTGTTTTACAAGTTTTCGGTATAGTGGCTAGCCGGCGGGTGGAGGTGGGGGGGGGCGGGTTACTCACGATTTGGTTCCCAACGGGGTGTGCCGCTGAAGTCGAAACCCGAACCCTTTTTCAAGCGGTCACTTTTGGCGGAACCGTACTATTATTAGGTTTTTAGTAAGACAAATGACATTTTGTGCACCTTTAGCGTACAGTAAATTTCACATCCTGACCATCGTTTAGGCGCGGCATTTTTCCCCGAAACGATACTCTATTGTTTAAGGGTTTTTTGCCGAAAAGTCCACTATTAGAGCACCTAGGCGGGCACATTCCGATTCCTTCTATGTAGTACCCCCCCCCCCCCCCGGAGTGCTAATGCGTGGGTGTGTCGTTGAGTCAATGCGGAGTCGCCGATGTCGAATTTTTCCCAGACATGCATCCGGAAACTCGGCTAAATCAGTGTGGGGTGACGATACAGATTGGTGCATGTTGTCCCGTGATCACCGGACACAAACCGTTTTTGATCGTGATTGTTGTACAGTAGTAGACAAATACCTGCGGTTCGTTGACATTTGTTAACTTTTCCCATTGTTGGGGTTTCTTCCAATTCATGAGTATGGTTAATAAAATGGATCACTTATGATGAATATTTTTTTGCAGGTTTTAATAATATTAGTCATAATAGGTATGTTAGTTCTGTACAATGTATTTGATTATCCGTTTAATCGGATCACTTCGAACTGCATTTGCTGTGTGTGGTGTGTGTGGTGTGTGGGTGTCGTGTGTGGTGTGTGTCGTGATGTCGTGTGTGTGCTGTGGTGCGCGTGCCGTGTGTGCGTGTGTGTGCGTGTGTGTCGTGGTGTGTGTGTGTGTGTCGTGTGTGTGTGCCTGTGTGCGTTTGTGTGTGTGGTTGTGCGTGTGTGTGTGTGGTCGTGTGTGTGTGCGTGTGCGTGTGTTGTGGTGCGGTGTGCGTGTGCGTTGCTATGCGCGCGGTGTGTGTGCGCGCGGTGTTTGTGGGGGTGTACATCCTCTTGGTGTGTTACGTGTGGGTACGTAATGGCTATGTGTGTGTCACGTGTGTATGTCTCCTACTTTGAGGCAGTCTTGAATTTGAAACCCTTTTTTCATTGTATTTGAAAAAAATATTTCCCTGATATTCAACGAACTGATAATTTGTCCATCAGCAATCTACATCCGTCAAGATGTATCGGTATACAGAATATCTCAATTTTCAATGCTGGAACGTACATGATTATTTGGTCTGTGAATTAAGATTAGAGACACTTCTTGTTGATAAGTGTTATGGGATATTATCAAATAGTATTAACTCATGCAGACTCGTATTTTTTGTTTAATCGTGTGGTGCGGAACAGTGCCTATATACCAGTATACAGTATATACCTGTCATCTTATCGTGAGTTCTTGTTAAATTTTGAATTGCCATTTGCGGGTACTCTGATTCCACAATGTTTGTGATAGGGGTTCGGTAGCTGAGTTCGAGAAGTGTGAGAGAATGAGCCATTTTCGTTTGTCCGGCAGATGGGCCTAGATAATGTCCACGGGCCAGAAGGGCCTTACTGTTGAATTTTTCTTAATTTGGGAAGTATTGTCGTCTTTTGATATTTAGCTCTCTAGGCAAGGTCACCCTGACGTTCAGTGGTTTTAATAAAGCAGAACCAATGAGTAGAAATGAAAGTTTGACGAAATCCAGTAAGAATAGCGGGAGTTATGACTGGTTTCACAATTTTCATTTGTGACGTCATTTACGGAGCAGCTCCCTTATGTCATTCATATTAATTCATTAATTGTCACTTTTTATTGGTCATGGAAATTGGAAAGTTTTTATTTCATGAAGCATGTACATGTCTAAAATGTGTTTCTTAATTTCATATCTGATTCAGGTACTCGTTTTTGCAATTTTCTGAGAAAACGGCACTTACTGGAATTTATAATTCCTTGCCAATGGGGTGCTGCTCGCATGTGACGTCAAACATTAGAACTTTGAAAGTTCATTACTTCGCCATTTTTAGCGGATTTTCGCCAAACTTGATAAACTGTTTCTCTCATGTGTTCTGCTGTCATCCAAAACAACTTGAAATCAAGGGTGACTTGTCTTTAAAGACTGGAGAAGGATCTAAATATCACATACTTTGATGATGTGAAAGAGCATCGGTTTAAGTTTAGAGACACATTTGCGTCAAGGCCCTTCTGCTGGGACACTAATAGGGCTTTCTACCGGAAACCGACGCATTCGACCTTTGAGGCAGGAAGCGGCGCTACAAGAGGAGCTATGGGGAGGGCGCCCCTCGAAACAATAAAAATACGGCGGGAGGGGGGGCGTAAACCACTGTATATCTGAATATAGGTTGTTTGACATTCCCCCTTTTTCTCGGAGGCGATTTTTTTACGCTACGCGTCAGACTCGGCTTCATCTTATTCCGCAGAGCCGACTTTGATCAAAAGCATTATGTTTGGATAGTTCGCTGACGTTGACCGAAAATGGACAAGTCTTCTACAAATTCGCCAAATCAATATTGCCTGGAATGAAAATCTGCATGAATCTGAAAGACAAGTTACGTTGTCATATACTCTACCCGGAGATCTCGAAAACGAGTTTAAAGCCACTGGCTAATTTACCACAGTTAAAAAAAAATGCTGAGCTAACAGTGATTCCCATGTACCAGTGTCTTGAGAAGGGTCTAAAAATGAAGCCTGCATAAAAATATGCATTTCAATCTGATTATGTTATGCTTTAAAAAGATGAAATCGTATGCTTGACCGGATTCACCTGCCCTTTCCTCGAATAGCTTACTGTGTGTAGATCTAGGCTATGTTTTACTCGGCCGAGTATTAATTGTTTATTCATTCATATCTTGCCAGTGCAGCATAAATTTCCAACTTGTTGTATTGAGGGTGTTTGTTTGTCCATTAAACATATATATAGCTCAGATATCAAAAGTGACAATTTGTTTTTTAAATTGAAGCTCGCCAGTGTTAGCTATCACTTTATATCAATTGGACTGATTACATCATTTCTAAGGTAAAAGAACACTTCAGCTGGGTTCGTGTCACACACAAAGCTCTCTCAATTTGTCCATAGGCCAGGGGCTCGATCCGTATTTCGGATTGGGGTGGGGGGGGGGGCAAAGTGAAAAAAAGTGGGAAACAAGTTTTGCGCGCCAGTCGTACGATATTAGGAATTTTGTATATTTTATGGTTATTTATGCTGAGGTTTAATGTTTTATCGTGGGCGGGGCTTTTCTAAAGTGTCCATGTATTGCATATTATGTTTTTCAAGTTTGTCAAAATTGATTGGGGGGGGGGGGGGCAAATCGAATGTTTGCCCCCAATATTTTTATCGGTGGGGCGACTGCCCCCCTGCCCCACAGGATCGACGCCTCTGTCCTTACCCATCACATACGCATGCTATCTCTGCACAAACAAATAACAATGCCACTATAGTATCTATGACTGTATGCACTACATGTTCGCAACAAGAGGTATCGCTATTTATCTTGAACATAGGATTTTTTCGCAATTTTTGTTTTAGAATCCAAAACATAGTTCTTAAAGCCCAAGTTTTAGTTTTGGGGATTTTGGTTTTGAAAGCTTTATGCCGCCAAAAGTATATCCTGCAATAATAGATTCTGAAGTTGTCTTTAGTTTTTTTTAAATTAATTAATGAAAAATCTCGGGGAGACCCGAGATTTTCGACTTATTTACATTATGCGGTCAATTACAAGGCGTTAAGTTATGATGAGTTATACCTCATCTGAAGAGCGACTTAGCTCTTTGCTCATATAACCTGTAACGCCTTATTACCTTGGATGCTATTAATTGTAAATATAGTCGAAACATCTTGCGGTCCCCGAGATTTTTCTTAATTAATTAAAAACCTAAGACATTCAGAATCTATTATTGCAGGGATATGTGTTGGGCATAAGCTAAAAAATTCCCAAATATTATGTTATGTTATGAAACCAAGCCGTTCTTTCATTCTAGTTTCATTATTTTACGCCATGCATTTGGCCGAATAAGTTTTTGCTATAACCTCATTGAATTAGCTGAACAGTCCTGGGTGGGGGAGGGAGCCTCGTTAAAATAATTTATTGTGGCACAGCGAGTCGAAAATCAGGGGTTGGAACTGGCTTGAGGCGGAAAAACATGGGCGTCTCGAACTGGCGCGACCTTTAGAAGACTTAAAATGCCATGCTTGGAACTGCGCCATGGCAAAATTTTCGGGCGCGCGTTGGCGCGCCATGCTGAAAGGGGCATGCTCTACCCGAATCTGGCGCGGCGCTTCTGGTCGAGGCTTGGCAAATCAGTAGCAAACAACTGACAAGTACGATGAGTGGAAGCGGCATTAGGGTTACATTGGTACGAGGAACAGCAAATTTTGGGGTTTCCCTGGAACTTGAAAAAATAAAAAAAAATTAGTTTAAAAAGTTGGCCCACGTAAGATTTTGGGTGTTCGGCCGTTGTCGGGGAAAATGGGGTCTGGCAAATTCCAAGAGGATTTATTTCCTGGCAATATTATTTTCCCGACGGGTCCACCCCCCTCCAACTATTTGAGATTTAGCTGACTGGTGGGAAAATTCCCAAGGAAACTATTCCGGGAAAACAATTTTTTTTACCGACAAGTCACCCCCCAACCACCACCCACTATTAGAGTTTTCGCTCCCTGGCGGGAAACTTTGGCCGGGGAAATTTTTCACGACGGATTTTGCCCTCTCAGATTTTACCCTGGCGTCGCCCCTAGACCAGTGCTCATACCTAGGTTGTGAAGAAACTCCCTACCTCGGGAAATGGTGACCTTCTGTTTGGGACATTTTCCTGAGTATTTTTGAAGATATTGAAGCAATATCTCTGGCCCTATTCGGGATTTTCAGAAATTTTACCTGCAATAATGTTATTATCTTTCTTGGGTTTTCAGCATCATTATTCTAGAAGATGCCTATATTTAGCACTTCTCGGTAGAAAGTTCACCATAGAGTCCGCGTCGAAAATGACCCCGTTATACCCAAGAAAAGTGCGGTACGCGAATGCGGCCCACCCGTCCCAGAAAGTGGGGGCTGGGGTGGGGGAGGGGGTTGAAATTACAGATTGCATGCGCGATTTCCGTAATTTTTCCTTGAATAAGACACTTTGAGCTCAGTGATCATGCATGTGCAAATACAACAGGCCTGCGATCTCAGTGTCGGAATCAACTCCGAGCATACATGTATATTTGGAAACAATCCCACTAATTCGTCATTACATTATCATGCCGTACATGTTCTATATTCTTTGTTCTAGGAATTTAAAGGAAAACTTTTCTTTTGACGGGTTTATTACAAGATTGATTAAGATAACATATAAAAATGAGTGATCATAATTTCGTTTAAACTTTCAGCAAATACAATTGTATTAACCATCTAGAACCTAACATCATTTTTGTTCCTTTGTTGTGTCTTTAAACTTTTCTAGAAAGTAATTTCGGGTTCGTCCGTCGAGAGATCGTGCGTGCACGAAAAGAAGGACTGCGTGCCTAGCTGCCCGTGGTTTGCCAGTGGACCGTGCACGTATTGCTGTACGGGGGACAGATGCAATAGTGGGCGATCAATGACGTCATCATCGGTCATGATAGTACCTATCGCAGTTATCGTTCTGTCGATTATAACGATCGTGCAACGATAGTGTAACGATATAAGACGTTATCTCTGTGGCTCGGCAGAATATTTGGTGACTTGACATTGCTGTGCATCATGAAAGTGGGACATATATTACACTTGGACGATGTAGGAATTATTTTCTGGCAGCAGAAAAAATCCGAAAGCTTCGACAGTGACGATGAAGTGTTGTATGCTGGCAGTTTCCATGACGATATTTTTCTAGCATTAATTCTGAAAGAATTTATGAGAGATCATGACGATGATTATACTGAAATATCATAAACGATAAATCGATAGTCTTGAAATCTTTGCGGCAAAGAAGAATCAATTCCTTGGAATGTAAGGTATTAAAATCGGCCTTCGTCAAGTCGTCAAGTTGAATCGCTGATAGAGCGGCGGGTAATCGGTTGTGACCGAGATGAGTGGTTGTGACAGAATTACGGTGGAGTCCGAACTTGTAGCGCCATCAACGGCAAGCCGCGACCAGCCACATTTTTAGCTCGCTGGTCGACATCACTGTAGCCAATTTAGCTAGCAATATGGATGTTATATCGCCTAGACAAAAGAGATTAACTGACTTCGCATGTCGAAACTGCGGTGAAAAGGTGAATAGTAAACTACAATCAGAATAAAACTGTCCGGAATCTTTACTTGTCTTCCAACTTGAAACTGGCGCCCACACCCATCGCAAGGCCTTGAAGTTTCTTTACAAAGTTTTCGGCTAGTGCTAGGCGTGTGGGGTTTCGTTGAGTCAATGCCACTGAACTAGTTCAGTGGTCAATGCGGAGTCCACGATGTCGACCTTTTCCCATAATGCTTCATGAGAAATCGGCTAATCAGGTGTGATGATATAAATTGTGTTACGTTTCGTGATTCTACAGGAAAGGCCGGTTTTTATCATGATTGTTGCCAGTAGTCAGACAAATATGCAGAATTTAGTGACGTTTGTTACCTTTCCAATCATCTGTTTGGGGCTTCGTCACTCTGAGTAATCTAAGAAAATGAATCACTTAGTATGAATATTTTTTTTGCAGCATTTTAATAAATACAGCGTATAGTCATGTTAGTGCTATATACCCGTATTATGATTACTAGTTACGGATGCTCTTATGAAAATGTGTGTGTGTGTGTGTGTGTGTGTGTGTGTGTGTGTGTGTGTGTGTGTGTGTGTGTGTGTGTGTGTGTGTGTGTGTGTGTGTGTGTGTGTGTGTGTGTGTGTGTGTGTGTGTGTGTGTGTGTGTGTGTGTGTGTGTGTGTGTGTGTGTGTGTGTGTGTGTGTGTGTGTGTGTGTGTGTGTGTGGTGTGTGCGTGTGTGTGTGTGTGTGTGTGTGTGTGTGTGTGTGTGTGTGTGTGTGTGTATGTGTGTGTTAGCACGTGTGTGTATGTTATATTGGGTATGTTGTATATGTGTAAACGTGTGTTTCTGTGTACTTTAAAGACTTAGGCTATTGTGTAGCTTCAATTAAAAAATGTCAAACTGTGATATCTGAGCCATACATAGTAGGGCTTAAATGGACAAATAAATACCCTACAATACAAAATTTTGGAAAGTGCTGTCACTGGCAAGATATGCATCAATGAACAATTTCCACTGTGGTGGAGTAAATAGAAAATAGCCTATAGATCTACGCACAATGAGTCTATGAGAGGAAATGGGCATGGTGAATCCTGTCAACCCGAGTACTCGTATACTTTCGCTTTTTAAAAAAAAGGTGGTCATTATTAGCCTGTGGCTTTAAGAACCAGTTTGCAACCACTTTTTTCCCCGTTTGAAAAGAAAATATTTTTGATCATTCAACGAAACTTGATAATTTTCCATCAAACAATCCACATCCAGTCCTAAACATGGTATCGGAATATACAGAATATGCCAAATTTTTAATGCTGGAACGTACATGATTATATAGGTCTGTGAGTAAAGATTAAAGAGCAAACTTTTGTGATAACTGTTAGGGGAATATAGTCTCATTGAACTCCATGCAGACTCGTATTTTTGTATTGAGTTTGAGTTTGAGTTCATTTTTTCCACTTTTATCATATAAATTATACAAACAAAAACACATAAGATATAAGTGTATGCATACATCCTACAATTCTGATGTATTGAAACAATAATGCAATTATTTCCATTTCTACAATTACATACGAGTGTTACAAATGAGCAAAAATATTTCATCAATCATAATTGTTAATATACTTTTAAATATTTCTATAAGAAATGCTGAATGTATGTTTAATTACATAAATTCATTACTAAGAACAGCAAAACAATAGGGTACAAAATATATAAACAAAAGTGGTGGAACCTAAATTAAAAGCACGCTAATTGTATTACATAGGTCCCATAAGCAAATATCATGTACAAATAATAAAGGCGTTTTTCTCAATTACTGTATTACGAAAAAAGATAACAGAAACACAAAACAAGAGAAGACGACGAGAAAGGTGGGGGAAAGGAGGAAAAGGGAGGGGCAGGTCGCTCTAAGATGACATTGAGACAATTATAATATTCTGTAAAATAAATGGGAATAAAAATTAACTGCGGTTTACATATTTATCCAAAAGCAATTTTTTCAAATTATATTTGAAGGTACATAAACTTTGGGCTTTTATGTTATCATTAAGAGAGTTCCAGAATTTGGGACCAGTATAGGTAAACAATTTATTGGCAAATAATGTTCTTGTTAATGGCAAATGTAGCGAATTTGATTGTCTGCAGTAGGGTATTGATGAATAGCGCTATTTCTAATAAACATGGTAGAGAATATATTCGGTAATTCATTTTTACTATAGTTATGCATAAATGGACTTAGCTGAAATGAATAAATATCATGGACCTTAAGAATTCTGTTTTCGTGAAATAGAGGATCAGTGTGTGAATAAAAATCAGTATTGCATATTATGCGGAGACTTTTTTTTCTGTATAACACCAATAGTCGATCTAATAAAGTTAGGTTCGAATTGCCCCAGGCAAGGATTCCATAATTAAGGTATGGAAGAATTAATGAAGAATAAAGCATAGAAAGAACTGATGGACCAAAGTAATATTTTGATTTATTTATGATGCCAATATTTCTTGAAATTGTTCTACTTACATTATCTATGTGAAGTTTCCAGGTTAATTTATCGTCAACCGTAAGGCCAAGAAATTGAATTGAATTCACCTTTTCCAGATATCAAACTCAAACTCAAACTCAAATTGGGTGAAACTTATTATCGTGTGGTGCGGAACAGTGCCTATGTACCTGTAATTGTCCGTGAGTTCTTCAATAAAATTTTGAATTGGCCATTTGCCGGGTACTCTGGTTCCCAAATGTTTTGTGATAGGGTTCGGTGCTGAGTGAGAAGTGTGAGAGAATTAGCCACTTGTCGTTTGTCCGGCAGAAGGGCCCTAGCATAATGTTCCCGGCAGAAGGGCCTTAACGGTGAATATTCTCTAATTTGGGAAATATTGTCTTATTTGATATTTTGCTCTTAAAGGCAAGGTCCACCCTGACGTTAAGTTGGTTTTAATAAAAGCAGAACAATGAGAGAAAAATTAAAGTTTGACGAAAATCCACTAAAGAATAGCGGAGTTATGAACTTTCAAATTTTCAATTTTGTGACGTCATATACGAGCAGCTCCCCTTATGTCATTCAATATTAATTCAATAAATTGTCACTTTTTATTTGTTCATGAAAATTGAAAGTTTTTATTTCATAGAAGCATGTACATGTATAAAATGATGTTTCTAATTTCATATTGAATATACAGGTAACATCATTTTCAATTTTCTGAGAAAACGGCACTTTATGGAATTTATATTACATGACAATGGGGTGCTGCTCGCATGTGACGTCACAAATTTAGAACTTTGAAAGTTCATTACTCCGCCATTCTTTAGCGGATTTTCGCCAAACTTTGGCAGTAATATGTTTCTCTCATTGTTCTGCTTTCATCAAAACCAACTTGAAATCAGGGTGAACCTTGCCTTTTAAGACTGGCACAAGGATCTAAAAATATCGCACTGCTTTGATGGTGTGAAAAGAGCCAATGGTTTTCAAGTAAGAGACAATTTTGCGTCAAGGCCCTTCTGCTGGGAACATAATGGCCTTTCTACCGGAAAACCGACGCATTGACCTTGAGGCTGGAGCGGCGCTACAAGGAGGTGTGATGCATGGGGAGGGCGCTCCTTGAAAAATAAATACGGCTCGGGGAGGGGGGGGGGGGGGGTAAACCACTGTAATATCATGAATATAGGTTGTTTGACATTTCCCCCTTTTTTCTGGAGGCGATTTTTTTTTCCGCACCGCTAATGCGTCAGATCGGCTTATCTTATTCCGCAGAGCGACTTGATCAAAAGCTATTCATAGTATTGGATAGTTACGCTGACTGACCGAAAAATGGACAAGTCTTACAAAAATGTCGCCAAATCAATATTGCCTGGAAGGAAAATTGCATGAATCTGAAAAACAAGTTACTTGTCTATATCTACCCCGGATATCTACAAAAGAGTTTAAAGTCACAGGCTAACATTTACCACAGTTAAAAAAAATCTGAGCTACATGATTCCCATGCTACCAGTGTCTTTGAGAAGGTCTAAAAATGAAGCCCTGAAAAAATTGTATTTCAATATATGATTATTTGGTGCTTTAAAAAAGTGACTAAATCGTAAGTTGACCGGATTCACCTGCCCATTTCCTCCCATAGACTTACTGTATGTAGATCTAGGCTATGTTTTACTCGCCCCGAGTATTAATTGTTTATTCATTCATATCTTGCCAGTGGCAGCATAAATTTCCAAACTTTTGTATTGAAGGGTGTTTATTTGTCCATTCAAACACAATGTAGCTCGGATATCAAAGTTTGACAATTCTTTTTAAATTGAAGCTCCGCAATGTTAGCCTATCACTTTAATATCAATTGACTGATTACATCAATTTCGGTAACACTTCCACTGGTTCGTGTCACACACAAAGCTCTCTTCGTCCAAAGCCAGGGGCGTCGATCCGTATTTCGGATTGGGGTGGGGGGGGGGGCAAAAGTGAAAAAAGTGGAAAACAAAGTTTTGCGCGCCAAGCGTACCGAATATTAGAGAATTTTGTATATTTTATGGTATTTTTATGCTGAGTTTAATGGTTTTATCGTGCTTTCTAAACGTGTCCATGTATTGCATATATGAATTTTTCAAGTTGTCAAAATTAGTTGGGGTGGGGGGCCGCCGATATGTTCCCCCCCCCCAATATTTTCATTGGTGGGGCGACTGCCCCCCTGCCCCCACAGGATCGACGCCTCTGTCCATACCAAATACACGTACGCATGCTAGCTCTGCACATGCAACAAATAAACAATGCACTGTATGCACTACATGTTCGCCAACAAAGAGGTATCGGCCTATTATCTTGAACGTAAGGATTTATTCGCATTGTTGTTTTAGAATACCAAAACATAGTTCTTAATTTTTGTTATGTTATGAACCAATCACGTTCTTTCATTCCAGTTTCAATTATTTTACGTCATTTTGGTCAATAAGTTTTTGCTATAACCTCCACTGAATTAGTGA
>JZLH01S0160476.1:59204-70243 GCA_001188425.1 Eucidaris tribuloides
AGAGAATTATAGACTCCTGTAATTAGTAGCAATTTGAGGGACTGAAGAAGCAGGTTTGTACTCTTCATTGTGTGGCCCATGTGTGTGGCTTCATGTTTTGTCTGGCAAGAAAATTACTGTATCTAGTATAAATGTGACATAGAAATAATGGTACATGTTGTCTATACATGTATGATTTAAATTCTATCAAATCAATCCATTTTTATACTTAATGGTGCAATATTTGCATTGATTATGTAACAAATCATAAATGATAAATCTATAAATCTGATAATATTTCCAATTCGACCCCCTGGCCTGAACCCCCATGATTAAATCAAATAGATCTATTTGTTATCACAAACATTGCCAACCCTGATCCAAGCCACACTTCTATCATTCTGGGAGTGGTCTTTCTAATAGGCCTGTACAGTAAGAGGGACAAGAGGGTACCTGTACTTAAAAAAAATGTTATCTTCTGTGATATACATTCATGTAAAAGATAATGCATATTTTTACTTTTCCAGTCTTGTGATGAAATGATGCCCTTAACCACTTCATCATGAAAACAGTTTAGATATGAGGAGTCTTGAGGACTAAAGTGATGTAATTTCTGATGTAGAACATGCTGAATTCAAATTGTTATAGTGATTGACAGACAGTTGAGCTGTACATTACTGTACACTGTGGGCATGGCATGCTCATTAAAACCAGGGAGTTGATTAGTGAACTGATTAACAAACTTAATAAGTTTCATTTGTTTGATCTGCTAGAAATGATCTTTCCCAGGTGCCTCATGAAATTACAATCTTATGAGTTATGACTGGATCTACCATCCATGTGTAATTATGTCGGGAAGCTGCATCAGTAAAGGCCTACTGCAGGGCTCGACACTAGCACTTGCCCACTTGCCCGGGGCAAGTAAAATTATATGTTGGAACATGGAGCTTGGACAAGTAAAAACTCAAAATGTAAAATTTGCTTTGCCCGATTGGGCAATTAAACTGTTGATCATGAAATGAGCAAAACACAAAAATCTTACCAAAAACAAAAAAATATATACTTTAAATACTTAATACTTTAAATTCATAAATAACATCTTTTACAACCTCCAGAATTAAACTAACAAACATCCAGTGCTACAAGTATGAAAAGGCCTTTTCGGTTGAAATCAGTGAGAAATTGTTTTTAATATTTTTTATTAAATTGATTGTTTTCAGGCAAGTAAATTTTTCATTCGGGCAAGTAAAAATCTGAAAGTGGTTATTTTACTTGCCCAAAGGGCAAGTTTGAAAAAAAAGTTAGTGTGGACTGTGGAGCCTTGATATTGACCTACTGTTCCTAATGGTAAAGCAATGGCCATGTAATTGATGTTGCCTAATAAACAACTTGGTATATCCATTCGTACAGTATAAGAATGCAAAAATTGTAAATTGGATTAATTATGCAGCTGGGAGTTACAAGCTTGCATTCTAGTTCAACCAAGGAGATATGAAATTTAGATTAAACTACAAGATATATCTATTTAAACAAAGAGCAAGAATTACGTACATGTAGTGCCTGGAGAAGGAAATATACATGTACACTGTAATATCCCCTGATCACTGATGTAAGTAAACTTGTACAGTATTGGTCTGCACTGCATGTGTGTGTAGGTAGTTTCAAGTTTGTTGCATTGATTACGGAGCTTGTGCTTGGATGCTCAAGTAGACAGTTATGATGCCAAATCAGCCAATCTGCTTGACATGCAAGATCAGTAAAGCATTCTAGAAAAAAGGTCATACACTGTACGTGTAGGCCTATTTGTTTTGGGTGGGGCCTTTGCTGTACCGTACATGTACTTCAAAACTTTGCAGGTCTGTGCTGTGGACCCTACATGTACATTGATTTACTTTCTTTCTAATTTTCATTTGATACAAAATATGAAGATAAAAATTGAGATTTGAGAAACAGACATGTAAATTAACAACATCATGAAAAGCCATGTCAGTAGGCCTATATTTTTGGTGTGTCTAGCATATATTTCCGTACCATTCTTTCAAAAAGTCATTATAATTACAGTACATGTATATGTGACATTTCAGACATTATCAGAAAATATCAAACCTGATATTATGATTTTGAATGATATACACTGGAGTCTGAGTTTTAAATATTTGCAAACAGACACTTGCACTCTCACTTCAGTGTATTATATTTTACTTGAGTACACTATGGACCTACATGTACCTTAGAAGATCCATGATACATGTAGGGCTGCCAACTCTCACACAATGAGCATGAGATGCATTTTGGCCCTTTCTCACGCCAATATTTTGTTTGAGTGTGCATGCATTTCTATGTGATCTCATGCATTTGGACCCTTGGGTTATACATGTATCATTGGCCTATGGGAGTCTCGCGCAATTTTATTCACTGAGATTGGTAACTCTGCCATGAGTACACAGAGTACCAGACCTACATCAGGGCTCCACACTCGCTTTTTTGCCTGCTTGCCTGTCGGGCACGCGAAATTATCACTTTCAGATTTTTATTTGCCCGAAGGAAAGATTTACTTGCCCGATAAACAATAAACAAAAACATTAAAAATGATTTCTCACTAAATTTAAACAATAAGGCTTATGGCATTGGACATTTATTATTTCAATTCTGGGGGTTGCAGTAGGTGTGATTTTATGAAGTTGAGTCACAAAATTAAATGCAATGAACAAAATAATGGTGAAATAGACCTGAACACAAAATTGTAGACATATTTTTGTTGTTTATGGACATATTTTGCTCATTTCATGATCAAATTTTTACTTCCCAATCGGGCAAGTAAAGTTTAACATTTTGAGTGTTTAGTACTTGCCCCACATGAAATTTTACTTGCCCCGGGCAAGTGCTAGTGTCAAGCCCTGCCTACATACTGTATCATACAAGGTCTCGGGTCACACCAGCCATGTCTGCCTTTGTAGGGGTCATACACTATGTAGGTGAACATTCTTTGTTGAGCTACACCTAGTAAATTCTTTGCAGAGATACATGTAAACAAGGACATGTTTACTATTGTGGTTATGCTATAAAATTATATGTACTGGTACCCCTAAAATATCCCTTGGAATCAGACACAACACAAGGCACAGTGTAGTAATTAGATCTGTACAGAAGGACATACACTGTAC
Organism: Eucidaris tribuloides; assembly: GCA_001188425.1. Lineage (NCBI taxonomy): Eukaryota > Metazoa > Echinodermata > Echinoidea > Cidaroida > Cidaridae > Eucidaris > Eucidaris tribuloides. Next base: position 62,348 of record JZLH01S0160476.1, read on the forward strand.
ATACAAATAACAAACAGATGGACAGACAAAGGACAGCCGTGCCATCAGAAAACAACCCTTTTCACAAATTGGTCACACATACTTGTATACACGTGATAACTCTACATTACAGAATGCATCATACTTGGTCATGTCATGATCAGTGCTAGCTCTTTAACCCGTTGGAGACGATCTGATTTCAATATAACACGCATTTTCCATAGACCCCAACACGAGTTGACTCGTAATTGGTCTCCAACGGGTTAAAGGGATGCGCCACTCGTAATCCATGTACGTTCAATACAATCCGCTTGCCCCTATTGCAAGGCCATGCGTAACACTGAACTCTTTACTACATAGTGTAGAGTTCAGTGGTGCGTAACAACAATCGTGAAGCTGCAAACAGAATTGCTGTTGAGGGTAGGGCCGTTGTCAGTTGGGCTCAGTTCGCCTTTCTTCGGGTGAATGCGTGCTGCATAGGGAATTGCACACAATTTGTGCGCGCTCGTTTTCCCAAAGTATACACAGTATACTTTGGGAAACCGAGCGCACACGAATTGTGTGCAATTATACGGGTATTCCTGAATATTACCCGAGCCGGGCCACCTCCAAAACACCACGATATACATGTATAGCCTACAACTTTTCGGTCCCTTTCAAGCTGTATTCAGTGTCAACACTAGAAATTCTTTAAGAAAACAGGCACTGCCATACATGTACATGTACATTACATTCTCTTCAAATCGTGCCAACCTGAACTCTGTTTAAGTCTGCATGTAGTCTCCATACTATTTTGGCAGTGTTTCCTCTTTCTTAAAGGCATAATTTAATAATGATCACAGTTTAAAAAAAATCTGAGCTACATACATGTAATTCTTCATGTTTTTCTCTGATAAGGTCTAAACCTAGAAAAATTGTACTTCATTCTTAAATACAATGATTTAGTGCTTTTGTAGAAGAATAGTTTCCAGATGTCTTGGGCTGAGCGCAGTGAAAAATGTGTGTTACATGTAGGCCCTATACCAAAATAAAATGTAGTGAATGGGTTCAAGTAGGCCTTACATGTTGGCCGAGTTTAAAGGATAGTGACATGATTGGGAATAGGCCTGGGACAAAAAATCGATTAATCAAATTAATCGATTACCTTTTTGCCGATTGGTATTCGAATGCGACTTTAAAATGAATCGATTATTCGTCGGGTGACGAATAGTCTAAATGCCTTAGTTGAAACTCAAATACAGTAACTTAGTTGTTAACAAAATAAAAAAAACTAATTCAGATATCAATATTCAAAGTAAGGAAAACATTTTTAGCATGATCAGAACCCAAATATATCATTTTTTAAATGGAAAATAACGATCAAGAACAGTGAATTTCCAAATGGCGACACGTAAATACGGCCATCCGTAGATTCCGTACCATCCCTGCGGCATCGCTGTGGAAAATATTTTTTGCCAACGCAAAAAGAAGAGTTGAAATGTTGGTTTTGAAAAACAGAAATGACAAAATACCGTCAATTTTTACATATTCTTTCCTTTGCTGACATTACTTTTTCCGAAAACTGCTGTCATGCATTCGAAAATTTGATTCTTCTACGGCTATTTGAAGTTTATCGTACATAGTCGCCATTGGCGAGGGCGCTGCCATCGTGGTTAACCAAAATATCCGTTTACCCAAATATCCATGTATCCGTTTCCCGCACTGCAGTGGCAGTGCGGATATGCGGATATTTGGGTACGGTAAACGGATATTTTGCTTAACCAAAATGGCAGCGCCCATCATTGCAGGCGTGTTCGAGCAAGGTGGGTAGCGATCTTGATGCATGAAAGAATGAACATTTTCTCTAGTCTATATTCGAACAAGAAATGTTGGATTTTTAATGTGCCACGGGGGTAAAACAACCAGTCATCGTTTTGGGGCTGTTATGTTTTTCATTCTCAACTTTTCATCTGCTAATAGATAGATTCTAGTCATTTTGTCTTTAGTCCCATGTACTTGCTTTCGCGTATGTTACTTGTTATTTTTTTGTATTCTGACTAATCGATTAATTCGATTACCTTTCCAGTCAACTAATCGATTATCAAAATCGATATTCGTCCCAGGCCTAATTGGGAACACTTGGAAATGCCTCGAGAATCAAATGAAATAACCAACTATACTCCAGCTGGAGTGGATCTTCCAGTCGGAAGGATTTGTCTCTAATTTGTTTACCTAAGGAGAATTGAGCATGAATACTAGTATTTTGATTCTCTCGAGCCCTGATAGAAACACAAGCCATAGAGAGCTACGTGTACATGTACATGTTCACTACAGGTTTGCCTGCCATGAGGGATAGTTATTTTGGAATTGGTCAACGTTTGACAACAAGAGTTTCCCAGCAGAATCCTTGTGTGGTTTACTCGATTCTAGTTCAATTTCAGCCTAAGTTAAGGACTGCCCCCACTCATGTCATTTATTAACCTTTCTTTTTTTTCCTTAATTTTTTTTGAAGGCAATAAACTTTTGTCCTAAAAATTGTTGACCTAGTTTGAACAGGGAGTAAACTCAGAATATACTCTGCCATAAAATTCAAGGTGTTTTACATTCAGGTCATTAGCCTTTGAAGTGAAAATTAATGCTGGTATTGGACTTTGACTGGTAGTATGTGTTGCTGAATTGTTGAAGTGAACTCTCTTTGACCTTGACATCAGACAAAGTAAACTTAATAGTGTGTAGAATATACTGTTGTGTACACTGTACATGTACACAGCATGCACTGTATTGCCAATTTTGATTTTAAGATGGTATACTGAATGGAACACTTTCAACACAATTTATTGATTGAGTTAAAATTGAAGTACTGTAGTAGGCCTATTACAATGCATATGGAGCACAGTTGCACACATTGCCAAACTTACAAAATATGATATCAGTAAATAGGCCTAATCATTGTGCACGGTATGTTAGAAAAGCATACTTCCCTGCATAGTGGAGTGTGACATACAATGTACCACATATACTGTACGTACATGTATACTTGTACTGGGTGTGGTGTCGGCGTACATTTAGGGCCTATGGTTTAAAGGCAGTGGATCTCATTTGCAAACATCCCCGCAGATTGGAAAAGATAACCTATGCCCTTAGGCTATTGATGAAGGTCATGTCTGTGAAATCTGGGGGTCAGTGATTGCCCAGAATTTGAAAAATGCAAAAGAAAAACAATAGCCGTTTAGTGTACGTTCTATGGTAGGATTTTTTTTTCTCGCAAGAAAAAAATTCAAATCGGTCACTATAATTCCACTAAAACTGAGTGTCTAGCTCCTATATTTTGCTAAAGGTGCCCAGATGGCATTTCTTCTAAATGTCATTGTATTTACACAATGTTAATTTTTAGGCATGCAAAAGAGATTCCCTGCCTTTAAGGTAGGATTGCCAAATTCATACCAGAGGTACATCTTTTGATAATATGGGTCAAATTGTACCTGTACAGTGTGTACCATGTCATGTTACAGTATACTTTCAACAACTTTCCATTGCTTTAAGGTGAGGTAAGATCATTCATAACGGTGGACTTCATCAAGTTCAAATTGGGGTCAAATTAATCAGGTCAAAGGGCAAAAGGTCAGTTGAACTTTTTATGAAACCATTGGGTGATTTCAAATTTGGTGTTTGGTACAATGTAGCTCCAACTCTGAGCCAGTAAGTTGCCAATCTCACCAGGGTAGGAAATAACCCAGGGCGACGGGCGATTTAGTCCTTGGCAAAGGCCAAATCGCCCCCTAAAATTCCCCAAACCCAATTCTTTGGGGCGACCATTTCCTTCAGAATCGCCCTCAAACTTGCTATGAAAAATTTCACATTTTAAAAAAATTATGGCATTGAAACAAAAATGAATTAAATGGTTGCTTTTATGGATCAAGCACCGGCTAAGACATAGGCAATCTCTCATTGCTTTCTTCAAATTCTGATACATGTGCAATGAAAAAGTAGCCCCAGTGGTAGAAAAATAGCCCCCCAAATTTCAAAAATAGCCCCAAGGCTCTAAAAGAAAAACTCTCCCCTAAAAAATAAAAATTAATTCCTACCCTGAATCTAACGATACGGATGGCACTATTGATCATAGTCCACGTACTGGTCATCACTGTAATTAGTTCAAGATATGAAACTTTGAGAAAGCACAGTATAGTTTTTTTTTCAATTACAGGTATACAAGCAATGAGGACATTTTGCAGTTTAGTTTTTTTTTGTAATTAGATTCCTTACTCTGACTTCTCAAGTAAATCTCCTACATTGTAAATTGCATATGAACTCCAACCAAATATGGCAATTCGTTCTACTGTGGCATGCAAAAGAACATGTCCATGCTTCATTAGCAAACAAATGGAGCACGAACATATTGGCTATATCGATTAGTCGACTTGAGGAAGGGAAAGGGGGGGGGGTCGAGGGGAACGTACAGGGCATTTGGCCTCCCCTTTTATCCCCTCACCCCAAACGTATATCTTGCTTTACAGTAATGGTCACTCATTCCGCCTCTAACTGAGAGGAGTTCACAATATTAGAACCTCCTTTCTCTTCAGTACATTACTGACCAGGGATGTAGTCGAGGCCGGCCTTGGCCTTGGCCTCGGACCGAGTCACGTGTACAAAGTCTATGGGAACAAAAAATTTTCAGCGGCCTCATGATTCCGAACGGCTGGCCTCGCCGACATCCCTGTTACTGACTGTACATACTATACATGTAATAAGTTGCAAAGAAATTAACAGCTACTTCTACAGGAAAGCAATAATGCACCACCTCCTCATTGCATGTGCAACTTGTGAACTTTACTGTCCCTGCTAATGCCACTTCTAATAATAAGCAATGATGCATGCCTGTACATTTCGGCATGACATTATGCGTCTTCTGTCCCTCAAATTAGTTTGTGCTAGTTACAATTGCGGTAATTGATGGAAACGGCGTGCCGAAACATCAATCAGCGTAAAGGTTAGTTGTTTGAATTTGACTGGTTGGTCGTGATTCATGAAATTTTCTCCCTTTATATGCAGGTTTTAAAGGTAGGGAATCTCATTTGCAACCCTCCAATAACATGGCAAAACATTATTCGTGTTGCCCTAATGCCCTTAGGCTATTTGTAAAGGACTTTGCCTGTGAAATCTGAAGATCAGAAATAATAGATTGAAAAATACACAAAAAGAAGAAAAAAATAATTGTGTAGTGTACATGTATTTTCCATTTCTAGTAGGCACACTGTTCCAAATCACACTTCGGTATATCAGGCTGATTACAGTACTTACATATGTATGTAATACCAGATGATTGTGCTGGCATCTGTCAGGCACTGAAAGGAATGCAAGGTCATCTACGTGTAGAAACCTATTGCACTATGGCACTATCCATGGAGGTAAAAAGAGACCTACATGCACTTTCTAAAAATAGACTAGTAGACTAGACTAGTAGAATTTTTGTCACTAGAGACAAAAAAGAAAAACATCAAATCAATGCAAAAAGACTTGCTCACAAAATACTGTCTACATAAATGTAGGTCTACTAATATATGCCACCTAAGGGAAACCAAAAAATGTGGTCTTTATAGGCAGTTGGCTGCTATAGACAGGTTTGTAAACACATATAGCCTTAAGGGGAATCATGTCAGTGGCCATTTTAGAAAGGTTGACTGCTACATGTACAGAGAGGTGGCTACTAAGGACAGGTTTGACTACAGTGAAACCTGTCGACTATGTAAGTATTGGCTACCCAAGGGCAACAAAAATGTGGTCTTTTGTAGACAGGTTTGTAAACACACAATGGGTCGGGAGGGGAATCATTTCAGTGGCCATTACAGGTTGGCTGCTATAGAGAAGTGGCTGGTAAGGCAGGTTTGACTTAATTGCGTACATTTACATGTATACAGTAGGTCTACACTCACACCAACTCTCTCTTACCCCCTCTCTGCTGAAACTCATATTCTCACTGTTATACAGTGCAGGCCTGTGTAATGTTTATGTGGAGTCTGTGGACATAACAATTATACATATATTATGTGCAACAACAACAACAAAACCAAGCTACATATACTGGTACTGTTACTATACATTAGTACATGTTAAAATGTTACAAATCTCAAATCGACCACAATTCCTGCTTTCTAATACATTAATTGATATCGATCAAATCAGCCATCAGAGGAAAAAAAATAAGTTTGCATCAGAAAACCCGATAAAGGGCAGCATAATTCTACGTCTACCCTGTGTCCCTCACATCAGCTCTTCCTTTCTTCCTCAAGTGATTGTATAGATTTCCAATTTCCGCGCTGGTAACTGGCGGGCAAATTTGCCATCTCCGACTAGAATGTCAGTGCTTGAAGTGAAAATCCATGCGTAATTCCACGTGCTGAGCAGTTTGCTGGTCCGATTTGGGTTAGTTTTATAAATTGAATTGCTGGTTTATAAATAGCTCCAAAAGATTCAATGTATTGTGCCTGTATTGTGCATATTGCACAGGTCTACACAGTGTGGTAAAGGCCTATAATTATAATAATTTCTACATATTGACTGAATATCAATAATAATAATAATAATGGGTATTTATATTGTGCACATATCCACTCAAAAGAGTGCTCAAGGTGCAGTATACAATGTTCATTAAACAAGAACAAATTTCAACAAAATTACAAAATGAACACTGACATAATTTGATATTATTACATGAAATTTCAATTTACATGACATAATTTGTAATGGTACTATAATTAAATTTTTTACAAGTGAAACAAATATGATTTTATTCTCTTTTTGAGGATTTCTACTGGTGATTCATGAATACCCAAGGGTACACTATTCCATATTTTTGGAGCAATGTTCTGGAATGCTCTATCCCCCCAGTTGGTTTTTGTTTTCGGTACTACCAATTGGAGTTTTAAGGCTGAACGTAGATTTCTGGCAGGATTATGAATATTGAGGGTTGATGTGATGTTGCCTACCCTGCAGTACCCTGCAGTAATGGGAAAAGGAGGATTCTTCAATTTTCATAAATTTTAACTAATTTTTTAAGGAATGGTTATTATGGTGGGGGTGGCGGGTGACCACATCCTTGCCATTAATTTTCCTTCAAGAATGATATACCATGTATTGTGGAAATTAAAGGGCAGAGATAAACTAATTACTTAGGAGAAGTAAAAATGCATCAAGAGTCATATGAATCATGAAATTTAAAGTAGTATTTAAAGTATATTCAACCAGGAAGAATTTTATCTTGAATTTATTTACTTGAGGAGAAACAAGCATTCATTTACATTATTGAATTAAAACCCAAGTTTAGTTTTGGGGATTTTTTGTTATATGAAAGCTTTATGTCCCAAAGTCATAACCCTGCAATAATAGATTCTGAATGTCTTGCGCCCTGAGATTTTCCGACTATATTTTACTGATATGAGCATCCAAAGGGGTTAAAATATGGCCTTCAAGATTGCATGTGTGTTTCATCTGAAAGAGGCAGACTTCTGCCTGCTTTAAGATGAGGTATACTCATATACCTTTCTTTTGTTCTTTAGTTTTTTTTTTTTTAAACTTAATTAATATTTAACATTAGAGGCATGCCAAAGGGTTAAAAAGGTATATGACGCTAGTACACTCGTAACCTCATACTGAAAGAGCAGAGTCTGCTCTTTTAGATGAGGTATAAAGCAGGCATGTAACGCTTAAGCCTTTAAACCTTTGGGATGCTATAATATAAAATATGTCAAAACATCTCTGGGAGTCAATCGTCCCCGCCCCCCGCCCTGAGATTTTTCATTAACTAATTAAACTACGAAGGCAATTCGGCTGGCGCGAGCGATGGGGTATGCCTCAGTACGCGCCGGCTCCAATTCCAAACTTGAATGTACGGGGCATCAAACCGCTTTGACCGTTGCGAACTGCTGGAAATTCATTTATGGC